>NQII01004308.1:144778-182176 GCA_002778355.1 Clitarchus hookeri | reverse complement strand
CTGATGGTAGGGTTCGAGTGTGGCGCAGACCCCACCAATCCATGTACCTAAGTTGTCAACAAGGAACTGTGCAAGTTGGTGGTGGCTCCATAATGGTATGGGCTGTTTTTACATGGAATGGACTGGGTCCTCTGGTCCAACTGAACCGATATTTGACTGGAAATGGTTATGTTCAGCTACTTGGAGACCACTTGCAGCCATTCATGGACTTCATGTACCCAAACAACNGCTGGTGGTCGCTCCATAATGGTGTGGGCTGTTTTTACATGGAATGGACTGGGTCCTCTGGTCCAACTGAACCGATATTTGACTGAAAATGGTTATGTTCAGCTACTTGGAGACCACTTGCAGCCATTCATGGACTTCATGTACACAAACAACGATGGAATTTTTATGGATGACAATGTGCCATGTCACCGGGCCACAACTGTTCGCGATTGGTTTGAAGAACATTTTGGACAATTCCAGTGAATTATTTGGCCACCAAGATCGCCCAATATAAATCCCATCGAACGTTTATGGGACATAATTGAGAAGTCAGTTCGTGCACAAACTCCTGCGCCGGCAACGCTTTCGCAATTATGGACGTCTATAGAGGCAGCATGGCTTAAAATTTCTGCCGGGGACTTCCAACGACTTGTTGAGTCCATGCCACGTCGAGTTGCTGCTCTTCGCCGGGCAAAAGGAGGTTCGACACGATATTAGGAGGTATCCCATGACTTTTGTCGCTTCAATGTATATTAAATATACATTTTGAGAGTTATATATATATATAACACTCTCAAAATGTAACATGTTCTCCAAAAAATGAAGTGCTAGTTCGGTAATTGTATATCTNATATATACATTTTGAGAGTTATATATATATATATATATATATATAACACTCTCAAAATGTAACATGTTCTCCAAAAAATGAAGTGCTAGTTCGGTAATTGTATATCNTTATATATATATATAACACTCTCAAAATGTAACATGTTCTCCAAAAAATGAAGTGCTAGTTCGGTAATTGTATATCTTAACCAGAAGAAACGGAGACTGGTAACAACATACTTACGCTAACTACGTGGTATAAAGAATATATATGTATAATGTATGTTCAAAACATAAAATTACATGTAATTTAATTTTTAGAAATTGAACACCTTTTGAAATTCACTTGTTTGCTTCATAGCTCTACTCTTTCTTGTTGTGTTATACGCATAAAATAAACCAAGCTATTAGAAAAACTGAAACAAATAAAGTGCCTAATATAGAAAAATATCAGATTTTGTTTTANTTTTTTTAAATACCCAACATTTTCTTGCAGTAAAAAATTAATTACCTTAAAGAAAATGTGTTTTTATCTGTTCTGCTACATTATGCCTTTTAAGGTAACTTACTGTAATATTTTTATGAAAATTATTCATCTTTTTGCAAGTGACTAAGTTGCTATTGTTTAAAGAAAAAAGAATTTGTAATTTAAACCCTGCAATTTTTATTAATTTTTTATTTTTTTGGCGATGGCATAACGTGTTGTAATGTGTAAATGATAAACTCATGATAACAATAAGTTATGATCTTTTTATGTAGTACACGCTGAATTACCTTGATATAACCAAAACTTCGCCGCAGTTTTCAAATATGTATTTAGACTAACACTATTCCTGCACTCATAGTTGTGTATTGGAGTAATAGCTATGTGCTTAAATTCTGTAAGAAGATTTCACACGGCAAATCTGATTGATTAATAGTCAATCAATTTTTTACTATTCCACATGGCGCCCAGTCATTTGTTGGCATGTCCCATCTGTCGCACTCGCATTTAGTAAAACTAAAAAGATATTCTTTGGACTAGCTTTTTAGGTCATACCAAAACGCTAAAACTGGCTATTCCTTAGAAAAGTAACCGATAGTNGATATTCTTTGGACTAGCTTTTTAGGTCATACCAAAACGCTAAAACTGGCTATTCCTTAGAAAAGTAACCGATAGTGTTAATACCATAATGCACATACTGTTATATGAGCTGAATTTGTTACTTGGTTTGCCGTTCCGTACCGTTGTGAAGCGCCACCGTTAAGTTTTGTTCCGCAGTTTATTTGTTTCGCTTCACCGGCGAAGTGTCATATTTACATAATGATTCTGCAAAATATTTCGTATCAATGGCAGACAAACGTGTCCAAGGATTCTCATAAAATATGTCTTCAGAAACTGCAAATAGCAATTTCAATCAGTTAGTGTGTTTTGTAAATAATCTATTTGAAACGGTTATTAGAATGTTTGAAATTTACGTGAGCTAGAAAACATTTTCAACTCTCTTTTGTAATGAAAAATTAACATCTTTATTATTATGGAAAACCCAACTTCGCTAAAAATATTTACGTGGGTACCGAATGTGTTTATTGTTAGAATCGNATCTTTATTATTATGGAAAACCCAACTTCGCTAAAAATATTTACGTGGGTACCGAATGTGTTTATTGTTAGAATCGGTATGAACAACATATTTATTGCGTTTTCTTATTTCGTGAGGTTAAAATTTTCCAAGTTATAATAATTTTATGTTACTTCTGTACGAAGAAAATTTTCCACTTGTACATTAAAACAATATATAATTCAAAATAATACCGTCTCGTAAGAAGAGATGCAAAACAATGCTGTCTCATGAAAGCACCACCAACCGCAGTTAAATATACAGAGCCCTATCGTTATAACTTGGCCATAACAAAAAGAAAATAAGGTGGAATGGTAACCTACATTGATCATATAATTTGTTTACATACACTGTTTTCTTTAAAGACAGAACAGTTGTGGCGGAAGGATAAATTGGGCCAAGCTACTTTTCTAGAACTGTCAAAATTTAGTGAACTTGATGAAATGGAGCATAAAAACGTTTGGATTACCGTCACGAGCAATGTGTTATTCCTTCTTCCAGACTTGCTTCCAGGCATCACACAACTTCATTTAAGCACCAACAGCAGAGACACTTTCTCTAAGAAGATTCAGCATATATTGAACAACTAGGAGGCTCNCAACTTCATTTAAGCACCAACAGCAGAGACACTTTCTCTAAGAAGATTCAGCATATATTGAACAACTAGGAGGCTCACCCCATTCTTCTGAGATATTACAATTATAAATTTTTCGAAATTTTTTAAGCAACAGTTGTAAACAAATACACAATTACATACACACCACACGATACGTAGTTAGAATCGTGGTCAGACGTATGCGATTACCATGCCCGTCGTATTCTCAGTTATGTAAGTGCTGGACAAGGGGTGGTAGTCGTGGGCAAAGGACTTAAAAACTCCATTTTTATGTGATGCTGCCATCTCCACGGCTAACCAGCAGTGGATCAGTAAACCGAAGATTCGATAAGGGGCTGCTCGACGCTCTACGGGCCCTACGTACCTCTTCATACTCAGACCCTCAACCTTCGGTTCAGCTGAATAGCTGTCCAAGGTACTACTGTTTTCCCAGGCCAGTACCGGAGCTGCGTTGTAGCTCACTGCACCCGCCTTTAACTGGGAGAACGTTACCACCTGGACGTCCTCCAGCTTGCGGAGATTAGGTATCCACCCAAACTTATATAAAGCCTGTCTCCCGAACGAGTGATTTTTTTNACGTCCTCCAGCTTTCCGAGATTAGGTATCCACCCAAACTTATATAAAGCCTGTCTCCCGAACGAGTGATTTTTTTCTCGCAGTTCAGAAGGAAGTTTTGTTTACAGCTGTTTCCATGGCAACAGTCGTTTCCCTCCGCTACAGATGGTTATNACGTCCTCCAGCTTGCGGAGATTAGGTATCCACCCAAACTTATATAAAGCCTGTCTCCCGAACGAGTGATTTTTTTTTCGCAGTTCAGAAGGAAGTTTTGTTTACAGCTGTTTCCATGGCAACAGTCGTTTCCCTCCGCTACAGATGGTTATNTTCGCAGTTCAGAAGGAAGTTTTGTTTACAGCTGTTTCCATGGCAACAGTCGTTTCCCTCCGCTACAGATGGTTATTACAAAACTTTCGGCTGACTGTAAACCTGCCCATTATGCCAAGAGAAAATATTTTGCCATGAAAACACTTGTACACAACTAGCACCAGCAACTCGAATAGGGTAAACGAATCCTTACCGAAGATATCCGAGGTCGAGGTTATACTGTCTTACAACGTTGGCATTAAACAGTTGTTGCATATTNCGAATCCTTATCGAAGATATCCGAGGTCGAGGTTATACTGTCTTACAACGTTGGCATTAAACAGTTGTTGCATATTCAAACATAACATTTGGTACCTGTGCATCGTGTAGATATAAAATAAAAGATAGTGTAGTTTTTCTCTTCAGGCATTGTAGAAACGCGTGCTTGGTTACATATTTTCATTTTGATGGTGATTACAAATCTTTCTTTGTCCATGTGCCTCTCATACCCGTAAGTTTTCGTAAATATTTGCATGAAACAGCTTGGGAAGAAGTGTTCCATTTTCATGACTACGATTCTTATACTATAAAATGCACTTGTGTTATGAAATAACTGCAGATAAACGACGCAATTGATAATTTTGACCAGAAATCGTAGGTCAGAACAAAAAAATAAAATGCATGCTGGGCCACGTTATGCTATGTCTGCCAATATAACAAAGTGAAAAAGTGTAGTTTACTTTGTGTTCTAACGTTGGCAGCACCGCAGAATCTACTTCGGTAAACAAATGCGTAAGATATGATTCTCTCGATATATCGTTGAGTTGAAACTCCGTACTTAAAACACAGGACTAGTTTTAGAAGTGTAAAAAAAAAAAATGCACTCGTTCGCGAGACAGACTATACCGACAGACGGAAGGGTGACTTTGCGCGTAGTGACTAGGGAGGGTCGGTGGGCGATCGCACGTGCTTACTGCGCGAGATAATCCTCCTGTTGGNCTCCTACCGCAGCAAGTGTTCCTGCACGCGAGCCACCCCTCGGCTATTTGTTTACAACCTCCGCACAGGCAATTTCCTTCGCCCAATGGTAAACAATTGCATTCGCAAACTACCTCCTGCCATCCATCAGCATCACGTGTTCGGAGGCCTGACCTGTCGTTTATTAGAGGTTGCGATATTTACATTTACCTTTACCAGTTCCGTAGATACGTACGTAAGCTGGTCTTAACAAATCGTCGACCGCGAGGTCAGGGACAGGGAAGGAATCGACCATGATCTGTATAAAGAAACTATCTCAGCATTCGCCTGGAATGATTTCGGGAAACCGTGGTAAGCCGAAATCAGGATGGCCGGATAGGAAATCGAACACAGGTCCTAACAAATGTGAGTCTAGCGTGTTATCACTGCGCCACTCCCCTAGATTTATTTAGTAGAGGTTGAAATTTCTACTTTTACGTTTACCGGTTTCGCGATACTGCTGCCAGATCTCTGAGTTTCCTCCCTATACAGAGAAACCTGAGAAAATCGCCTTATTATTTGAAGAGAGAATAAACTTAAAACAGTTGAGCATTTGTGCCGGTTTTATCACTGGACTGCAGTTCGACTTACAAACTTTCCACAGCGTTGAAACAAAAGGTAACAACTGGCGACAGGATGGTTGAATAAAATACAATCAATTTAAAAGAGAAAATGTATCCTGCATCCGCAGCCAATAACCAAGTGGCACCAACTATAATATACGTATGGTTAAAACAGACAGGGTGAGATTAAGACTAATAGGGGTCCTGAGCACTGAAAATTTTGGTGCCGCTATATATATATAATTCAAAATGCAAACAAAACGTGATTTTAAATTGCATATTTAGAAATGCAACAGAATTTACACGAATATGGAAAACAAGGTTTATTTGTGTATCCGTTCATTTAATTTATATATAAAATATTTCCATAATTATTTTGAGCTACAAAGTCTTTGATCAGATCCTCAAAAAACTAACCATACGTAACACATCTGCTTCTGTACTTAGTAGAGGTGAGGCACCCAACCTACGTTGTTTCGTAGTTGTTCTGTAGGGATTTCTATATACTTCAAATGAGAAAATGAACGCTTATTTTAGCAGTCTGTAACAATTAATGTTAAAAATATAGGAAAGCAAATGTCTACAATTGGAAAGGCACACACATCATCGTCTTCTTCAATTATTTTATAAAGTGCGGAATGAGTGAATCCTGTTTTTACATTTTAGTTTCACTGGAATTGTGACATATATATGTGTGAAACTGCTGAAGCTCAGCTGAGAAATCAGTGTTGAAGTTCAAGATTTCTGTGGTGTCTCCCTTCCTCTTAACGCCCTTAGCACGTGCTTATTATACTTGATGATTCATTCAGCCCTACTGCCAGATCATAACGCGAATTTTGCAGGTCACTCGCTACCTATCCACTATGGTCGTTTTACAGATATTTTAATGATGTGTTCTCTTGCAAGTTGGAGCTGCGTTTCAGAGGTTACATCGACCAGTAATCCGCTGTAAAATGCAGCAGACGCCTTCAGGGTATCAACATTGAACTGAAAGTTAGTTGTTAGAGAAGGATCTTATACGTAATATGCCTCCAAGAAGCTAGTATTTTGTAACTGGTCATCAATCCGCAAATCAGATTATACCTTTTCGTATTTGTACCTGCGCGGCCAATAACAGCGAAGCTCTCCAGATGTGATATGATAGTATTGGGGTGAGTCATTTTATTTCAGTATGTCTGTTGGCTTGGTACGTCTTTAGTAGTTTTCTATCAAAACAGCCGTAACCTGGTTGACCACTACATAAAGAATGCAGGGAAAGTTAAGTGCGATTAGCCAAGTACACTAACTGTCACGGGTACCTGGCCTATTTCAAGGCTTGCTGTCAAATACCTGAATCAACTTATAACTTGCAGTTTAGTCTAATACACTGAAGATGCCTACTAGATTTTTTTAACGAATCATTGGTAACGCTAAACGATTTATTTACAGTTTCACCTTGAAAGCAAAGACTCATTCTGTCAATGGTGGCGAAGGTAATCGATTTTATTTACACCTTACAAATTCATTATCCACACACCGCGTAAGATATAAATTCAGCATAATAATGTTGCTTTTCCACTTCTTTGACAAAGTTTCAATGGATATCGGTAAAGGTGATGTCGCCAATAGTCGGGGCAAATAAATATACCGGATGCATAGGAACCAACTACGATAAATGCCGTGGTAGATTAGAACGTTGCAAACGGAACTTTTTCGCAATGAGGAACCGAGAGTTTGTTGTGTCCAATCTAGTCATTTATTGGCAATAGCCACATACCGGGGCAAGTACGTACCTAGGATAACTATCCGACGCAGAATGCTAGCACGTAACTATGCATTACTAATATTGTACAAACACAGTTAGAAGTAAGAGTACTCACAGTTCTTTTGAAACTGTGCTCACCATTGGCCTCATTGAATCTGCAGCACTATTGCATATTGCATCGCACACATTCTAAGATAATCAGCGTGACACTCAGAGTGTCGATTGCGCTATGTATTAGAACAGCCAGCTTTACTTTGGTGTCAACTGGTGTCGCATACACAAGCGATTTCATGTAGGACTAAAAGGGTTAATCATGTTAAAATGGTAGCCAAGCTATGGGTCCTCCTTTGCCAGTCCTCTGGTTTAAGAATAGTGTGTCGAACTTTTGACGAAATTCAACGACGAAATAAGGCAGGACTCCATCGTGCTGGAACCACAGCACTTGATATGCATCCAAAACCACGTCCTCCAAGTAGAGTGGTAACGACTCCTGCAGATTGTGGAGATATGCAGTGCCACTGAGACGAGCACGAAATAAACNTCCTCCAAGTAGAGTGGTAACGACTCCTGCAGATTGTGGAGATATGCAGTGCCACTGAGACGAGCACGAAATAAACGAGGACCAATAATGAGGTCATCAACAACTCCAGCTCGTACATTCACAAAGACTCTGACTTTATGGCTTCTAGTGTGCGTGGTACATGGATTTTCGGCAATGAATGCATGACTGTTATGACTGCTGAAGAAATGAGATCTCTTGAATGTTCTTCATGTGTAAAGAGAACTTTTGTTAGGACTTTATCTCCCACACATTACACTGGAATTGTGACGTATATATGTGTGAAACTGCTGAAGCTCAGTTGAGAAATCAGTGTTGAAGTTCAAGATATCTGTGGTGTATCCCTTCCCCTTAACGCACTTACCACTAGAGACTTTATCTCCCAATTAAAGAACCAATGTACACTGGTGAGCAAAAAAAAANTCCCCTTAACGCACTTACCACTAGAGACTTTATCTCCCAATTAAAGAACCAATGTACACTGGTGAGCAAAAAAAAACTGGTATATGTGTGCGTATGCAAATAACATAGGNCAAAAAAAAACTGGTATAGGTGTGCGTATGCAAATAACATAGGTATGGAACCAATCAGAGTAACGCGATGCGGTCGGCAGCGCCTATATACGACAACAAGTGTCTGGCAAAGTTGCTAGATCGGTTACTGCTGCTACAATGGCAGGTTATCAAGATATAAGTGAGTTTGAATATGGAGTTATAGTCGGCGCACGAGATATGGGACATAGCATCTCCGAGGTAGAGATAAAGTTTGGATTTTCACGTACGACCATTTCACGAGTCTACCGTGAATATCGGGAATCCGGTAAAACATCAAATCTTCGACATCGCTGTGGCCGGAAAAAGATCGTGAAAGAACAGGACAAACAACGACTGATGAGAATAATTAAACGTGACAGACGTGCAACCCTTTCTCAAATTGGCGCAGATTTCAATGCTGGGGCATCAACAGGTGCCAGTGTGCGAACTATTCAATGGATTATCTTTGATATGGGATTTCGCATCCGAAGGCCCACTCGTGTACCGTTGTTGACTGCACGACACAAAGCTTTACACCTAGACTGGGCCCGTGAACACCGCCATCGGACTATTGATGACTGGAAACACGATGCCTGGTCTGACGAGTCTCGTTTCCAATTGTATCGGGCGGATGGACGTGTACGGGTATGGAGACAGCCTCATGAATTCATTGACCCTAAATGTAAACATNCGTTTCCAATTGTATCGGGCGGATGGACGTGTACGGGTATGGAGACAGCCTCATGAATTCATTGACCCTAAATGTAACCATGGGACTGTTCAAGCTAGTGGAGGCTCTGTCATGGTATGGGGCGTGTGCAGTTGGCGTGAAATGGGACCCCTCATATGTCTNAGTGACTCCAGAAACACTCTTCTGACTTTAGACACTTCCATTGGCCACCTAAATCACCAGACATGAACGTTATTGAGCATATCTGGGATGTCTTGCAACGTATTGTTCAGAAGAGATCTCCACCGCCTCACACTCCTATGGATTTGTGGACTATCCTGCAGGATTGATGGTGCGAATTGCCTCCTGCATACCTTCAGACATTAGTCGAGTCCATGCCACGTCGTCTTGNGTCCTGCAGGATTGATGGTGCGAATTGCCTCCTGCATACCTTCAGACATTAGTCGAGTCCATGCCACGTCGTCTTGCGGCAGTTCTGCATGCTCGCGGGGGCCCTACACGATTAGGCAGGTGTACCAGTTTTTTTGGCTCTTCAGTGTATATGCCTTCTATAATCTGCATGGGTGAATGAACAGCTCATGTAGGAAGTTATACACTGGCTTGTGTCCAGCAACCATTCTGCATGCAGTGGCCAGTGTTTTAGTTCAAGGGTTAGCCACTAAATGTCCCAAAGTTGCCTTTTTCTAAACCTGAGTACGTGCTCTCGGCATCTAGCCTCTGCATCGAGTTGCAGCTAAGAGGGCATANAAGTTGCCTTTTTCTAAACCTGAGTACGTGCTCTCGGCATCTAGCCTCTGCATCGAGTTGCAGCTAAGAGGGCATAAGAGTGTTGTCCAAAGTCTTGGAGCCTCAAGATTTTGACCGGCATTGGAGTTTAAAGCATGTTCACAGCCAATGCTAGTTTGTTAGCTGAACAAAGACTAAGAATTAATTGTGACGAAATGTCAAGAATGGTGTTTAGGATGCTCCCTGGCACACCGAGGAAGTCGGCCTGGTTTGCTCAAATAGTTGATCAATCTAAGGTGGCATTTGCAGATCCATGGGAGGGCCATAAACGACCACTCACTAAGTTGCCAGATCCCGATCTAAATCCCGATCGGTCAATGTATTACATTGAGCGGTTACTTGCTTCCGAGACGAATTGGAGTCAGGTACTACGTCTCACTTACATGGAAACGAAATGGTTATGTTCTGTTCATCACTTGGTGTATTAACAGGAGATCCATGTAATTCCATCTATAATATAGAGGAAATGTTTGGCAAAATATGACACCTTAATTGCAGAAGATTGAAGAACAGAAAATAAAATTGAGGTGTTTTTCGATGGCTAAGCTATTTCTGCTCGATTACGAAAAACATGTGTATCTACTTAATGTGTAAAAAATATAAATTAATGAATAAGTGACCAACTGAAATGTCTACATGATGCAATGCTGGTACACAATGTGGAGTTCTGCAGCCAACTTAGTGCTATCCAGGCATTTCAGTCGGAGCCAGAAAACGAAAATAAGATATTTGCTGAGGTAGTTAAAGCTCCTGGAAAAATCAATGAAAAGTTGACATGGGAGACGGGGGCTAGAAGGCGGAAGGTGGTACCTGGTGGATTCTGCTTAGATTAGCGAAACTACGATAAAACTTGCAGGGGAGCATTGACCCTGTCAAGAAAGGTCTGAATTTTGTTGGCATTTGTAAGGTTTCAAAAAGGGGGAATTAAAATTGAGTGTGATGAGATGACCATGGGAGAAACTGCGGGATAACCATAAAATAAAGAGAACTGCGTTTGACGCTCCAAGAGCCCAAATGCAGAGATTCTTGGATCATTGTTTATAATGTGCAGATGGAACACACTATGGATATCTTCTGGGATATACTCCATGATCAAGTTGATGGATGAATGGGCTAAGGAGGAATTAAAATAAAAGTGCTTAAGTAAAATTTCGGACATGGACTATATCGATTAATGGGAGACCCACTTAATGCTGTGGAGTGGATTTCTTGCTCCTGTTGCGATGATATAACTGTCAGCATTATGGCTGTTTATCAAAATACTTTGAAGGTTCTAGGATGTGTTCAAGTAGTGGTGAACCAGGTCACAAATATACAGAGTGCAAGTTCGAAGAAAACTGCCTGTGGCATTTGCAAGTGAGATAAAAATACATGAACCTCGTGTGTTTTCTGGCTGCTGTACAGTCTACCAGATGGCACTCTCTGTAGAGAATGAGGGAGTTGAATACAGATAGGAGTGTCCAGGACCTAAGATTGTGGACATCTTAACTCGCAAAGATCGGCAGTGATGATGACTAAGCTGATAAAGATAGCACAAGAAAGAGAGCTTTGGACCTGGTGTGGATACCAGAACAGCATGTCTTCTGTGGGCGACTTCCTGGGATTAAGATTCGGTTCTAAAAGTCAGTTAATTGCTTCTGGCAATTATATGGATTTCTTTAGATTGGGTCCATGGGATGATGATTACTGGTGTTTCAACATCAGATTGTTCTGAGCACAAATAGTGTTCAATAATATGGAAGTATATATGGCTTCTTCTTACTTTCAATATGCAGATACTCTCGAGGACCACATAAAACAATGACATGTCATATTGGGTGCCCTTAGAAAGAGGTACATAATAATTAGCGCATATGTCAATGCAAAATCTGGTGAATGTAATTCCCCTGTAACAGACGACAGTGAAATGGAGCTCAGTTTGAGCTGCTCAATGATCAGCGAGTGGCAAATGTTCATAGAACATTGCAAACTTCTATCTCTTCTGCCCACGAGACAGACAGCCCTTTATTGATGCCACTTTGGCGACTTGATGCACTATCGATAGAATAAGTGAATATGATGTGATTCTCGAAAGCTCAAGAAATCATTGGTTCATTGTTTTCAAATATTCTTTCTGGAGCAAAAATGCAGGTGCTAACCAAGCCAAGTAATGCTACCTTCACATAGATGCTAACTGCCTCCTGGGAAATCTGAGATATTATCAGCACTCTTGCATTCTAAGGTGCCATTTTTGATACATGCGAGGAGTCCTAAAAAAAGTAGAAATTGAATAAAAAACCCACTCATGGTGGGATGGTGACCTAGAGGATCTAAGACCACTCGGAAGGAAATTAAAACATATGTAAAATGAAAACTTGTGGCAATACCATACAGGGAGAAACCTCTAGCACATAATAACTGGACGAAGGTCGAGAGGGTGAAATATTCGCGAGCATACAAAAATGCCAACGAGGACTCTTGTGTACTTATGTATTGACAATTTGCTAATAAGTTAAAACTTCCTTTAATAGTGCCTTGGTTAAGTGTTGACAGTAGATACCTCTTGAATATGAGGGAGAATCTCGAGGCATTGCTGGGGACTGTGGTGGTGTAGTGATCACACTACTCGCCTCCCACCTAGGCGAACTGGGTTCGATTCCCGGCGGGGTCGCTCCTAGATTTTTGTATGTGGGAATCATGCAGGATGATGCTGCTGGTCGGCAAGTTAACTCGGGAATATCCCATTTCCTCTGCCCTTGTATTTCGGTGCTGTTCCATACTCACTTCACTTCAACCTCATCGGCTCTCAAGATCTCGATGTTAAGAGCAGCCACAAAATCTCTCTACTCTACCTACCACTTGAGGCATTGTTGGTTATACTGTTGCCAGATGACAGTCCGCAAGGTGAGGAACCACCTCATTAGTTTAAGCAAAACCAGATGAATATCTGTCCCTTAATGGATAATAGAGCACCTTTCACGATGCAGGAGCTAGATAAAGTTGTGGCAAGTCTCAAGCATATGCATATGCCTGGGAAGATCAGCTAACTGTGTAATTGCTCTTGAGAGCTTATCCACGAATAAGAAATATAATGTTAAAATTATTTAATAAAGTCTTTGACCAGGGAATTTTCCCTAATTCTGGAAAACATTTATTAGAAATCCTTATAAAGGGCCTGGCAAAATGTCGCAGTTTTACAATATAATGTCAAGGGCTATAAGAAAGTCTCCCATGATGTGCTGCATGTCTTGACGAAGGCCATTCCTTCTAGGAGAGGAGAATCCTGCATGTAGAATGCCGAGTTAGGGAGCCTACCATTGAANATTCCTTCTAGGAGAGGAGAATCCTGCATGTAGAATGCCGAGTTAGGGAGCCTACCATTGAAAAAAGAACAAATGTCATTTGCTAAGACATTTCACAACAGGCAGGACAGGTGGGATGACTCGGAGAAGAGTAGGTAAATGCATAAAGTATTTCCTGATATCAGGGAAAGGTTAAAGAATAAATGGCTAAATGTGGGCCATTTTTAAGCTTAGTTCCTGACAGGGTATAGAACGTTTAAATGCAAACTCCATGAATTCGCTTTAACTGACACACTACTCTGTCCATTGTGTGGGTTGAGGACACTGCTTGTCATGTGTTGGCAGAATGTGCGAAGGTAAATGCCCATTCGAAGTGTCCTTAATAGTCCATTCGAGGTCGGGTTACTGAGTCTGGGCAGATTATGTCATCAAGCTTGGGTGGCGATTGGAGGAGTTTGATCAATAGTATGCTACCGGGTCCGAAACAGTTGATGGTGATAATGAAGGCTGAAATTTATAGTAGGGCCCTATTCTGAGATGGTTGTTATGTATTATGTAGTGTGTCTTGCGTAGATCATGGCAGAAATATGGCATTATTAGATGTCAGGTGCATATTAACTAGATGCTCAAGCAATGATGGCATGGAAGCACACAAGAAATTATGCATTGTTTCCTCTGTTTGATAATCTTCTGAATAGTTAAGCTTCATGTACTGGATGTAATGGCTGTTTTGCTCCTACACTTAACGGNCTCTGTTTGATAATCTTCTGAATAGTTAAGCTTCATGTACTGGATGTAATGGCTGTTTTGCTCCTACACTTAACGGTAGGCAAGCTGATGCAAAAGATGGTGCTGATACAGATGTCGGACATTTGCCGATGGCACGATGAGTTGTGAGGGTCTGTGGCTCCAGTGAGTTTGGGCTGGTATTTTACCAGCAGTATTGCGGAAGAGGGAGCAACCCCAAGACTACCCTGAGGTTATAAGCTTGGCACCTTCTGTCCATCGCTGGAAACAGCTGGCTCTGTCAGTTACTCATGCGTTATTTATGGACAAATAAAATTAACTTGGCAGAGATGACCCTGTTTCAGAGGTACAGCATGATTTGTCTGGAACTTGCAATTGTCGCAAGGTATGCAGAAATGAGTGTTGGAATCACCACGGTTGACTAGTGGTTAGCTGAAGCTAATGAATGCAGGATGTCGTTCATTGTCCCCTGTATCTAATCTGTTCATGTTGCTTGACTGGACGACTTACCTATGGTGATAAAATTATTCCCAACTAATACTAATCACTACACTGAATTACAATTAATCACACATATATGACAACAGAGGATGGAAACAGAAGTGTGATTTGGATGTTGGAGGTGGTACTCGCCATAGTATGACCTTTTGTTGTTTGATGTTAGAACCCTAGCTTTGATAGAATCTTTCCGAGCTGGACTTGAATGATTAGAAAACGGACTTCTCTCGAGGAAAGATTAAGTTTAAATAAACGTAACGCGATGGCTCGACTCTGGACAATGTTTCTTGGGGAAGCCATGAGGCCTAATATATTTGCAGTATCCAAAACTTAAAGTAAAATAATGCTTACAGAAGACACTTTTGGGGTTTGGTTTTAGGAGGTTAAGGTGGTCAGNCTCTGTTTGATAATCTTCTGAATAGTTAAGCTTCATGTACTGGATGTAATGGCTGTTTTGCTCCTACACTTAACGGAAGGCAAGCTGATGCAAAATATGGTGCTGATACAGATGTCAGACATTTGCCGATGGCACGATGAGTTGTGAGGGTCTGTGGCTCCAGTGAGTTTGGGCTGGTATTTTACCAGCAGTATTGCGGAAGAGGGAGCAACCCCAAGACTACCCTGAGGTTATAAGCTTGGCACCTTCTGTCCATCGCTGGAAACAGCTGGCTCTGTCAGTTACTCATGCGTTATTTATGGACAAATAAAATTAACTTGGCAGAGATGACCCTGTTTCAGAGGTACAGCATGATTTGTCTGGAACTTGCAATTGTCGCAAGGTATGCAGAAATGAGTGTTGGAATCACCACGGTTGACTAGTGGTTAGCTGAAGCTAATGAATGCAGGATGTCGTTCATTGTCCCCTGTATCTAATCTGTTCATGTTGCTTGACTGGACGACTTACCTATGGTGATAAAATTATTCCCAACTAATACTAATCACTACACTGAATTACAATTAATCACACATATATGACAACAGAGGATGGAAACAGAAGTGTGATTTGGATGTTGGAGGTGGTACTCGCCATAGTATGACCTTTTGTTGTTTGATGTTAGAACCCTAGCTTTGATAGAATCTTTCCGAGCTGGACTTGAATTATTAGAAAACGGACTTCTCTCGAGGAAAGATTAAGTTTAAATAAACGTAACGCGATGGCTCGACTCTGGACAATGTTTCTTGGGGAAGCCATGAGGCCTAATATATTTGCAGGATCCAAAACTTAAAGTAAAATAATGCTTACAGAAGACACTTTTGGGGTTTGGTTTTAGGAGGTTAAGGTGGTCAGNGATCCAAAACTTAAAGTAAAATAATGCTTACAGAAGACACTTTTGGGGTTTGGTTTTAGGAGGTTAAGGTGGTCAGGCTAGGTCCGGCATCGGCCAGGAAACATTGTATCGAGTTGCATCACTACGAGGATACCATATTTCCGCATTCTCCATTATATTCGTGGATATGACGTTTGTACTGACTGTCGTCTGTTAGCATGCTGTGTTCAGAACTATCTGCCTGCTTCACCAGTATTTCCACGTACTTCCCCACATACAAGGACTATAGCTATCAGCTCCGAAACTGTACACCGAAATGTTGACAGGCCAATGCCACCGACAAGCAAAATACGACTGCTACAAGCAGAGCTATCCCATTATGAAAGGAAGTAAGGGGAAACCATCCGGTCACCAAAACTCGACTGCTTTTGCGCATGACGTCCACGCAGAGGGATGTTTCACTTACCAGCATTGCAAGCTGCATAACTTCCCACGCTTGCTTTTAAACTTTTTGTGTTACAAGTTCACTCCTTGTACAAATATCAAATATATCACTGCACGGTTATCAAAGCTATTTTTTAGCCAAATATATTAAGGGTAAAATACATTCATTGAAAGGAAAATGCTCTTGAGCACTGCACAAAAGAAACATGTGTTACATGTAGGAGCGACTGTCAAAACGCGTAGATAAAAAATTTAATAGGAAAATATTATTCAAATAAGTATATAAACCAACTCTTATCACAATACTCACCGAAAGTAACTGTTTCAATATCTTTTATCGCAGCCAATATACTGGTTTGTGTATGTGCAACACAATATCACTCAACTAGAAAACAGTAGTTCAGCATTTGTGAACAATGAAATGAATTCGTGATGCAGGTAATGCAAGTGTTGACATGAATTCTCTTACGTCACTGATTTTAGTTTTATTTGTGAGTAATTGTTTCACCCATACACTGTACAGTTTGGGATAGTGTCAACGTCTTAAAATATCACATTTACTGCACAGCAACAGGCGAAAAATGTTTTACTTCGAGACAAACAATGTGTCTCCTTACCGGCGCGTCCTTGATTCTCCCTCTTTGCTGACGTCACGGGGGAGGGCAAAGAAGGGGAATATCCTTCCATAATTGGCAATTCGGCACACAATAGCATGCACAGTGTGGCGGATGGGTAGAGAGCTGGGAGTTTTGCGAGTTTAAGGGGTGCTAGGTTATAATATATACACTTTTCCTGGCTTGTTACATTTGTGATTACTAGTTTCCCTAACACCCCTTGCAGGACTGGGGACCAGTATTACACATGTAGAAAGAGACCGAACTAANTGTGATTACTAGTTTCCCTAACACCCCTTGCAGGACTGGGGACCAGTATTACACATGTAGAAAGAGACCGAACTAATGTTATACTACCTAGTACACTGGCTATGATGTTGGCAATAATTACATCGGCTAATGAACAAATGACAGCGCCTGGAGTGTGTACAGAACTGTCGAGTTTAGCCCGGCAGTCAAATAAATTCACGAAATTTCTGCATAACTACTAATAGGACAACTTACATATATTGTCTATCCACCCTTGAAAATTNCAAATAAATTCACGAAATTTCTGCATAACTACTAATAGGACAACTTACATATATTGTCTATCCACCCTTGAAAATTGGCATCGCCCATGTTGTTTAGACGTGATCTTGTTAGAGTATTGACTTACCAATATAAATATTTTATTTTCTCTAATTTATCCTACCATGCGTCAATCAGAACAAAATAATGCTTAATAACAGAAACTTTAAAATGACGTATGTGCTATTTTGCGTGTGTATTGTCTCTTCATATGAGAAACTGGGGTATTCAATAGCTATCTGGTCCACAAACATGAACTTTAAATATGTACTTTATGAAAATGAATTTTCTTTCCGTCTTCTCTTGAAAACCTTGCAACCTCATTATTATTTTCACTTCACTCGGAAGTATTCCGCTAATAGTCTATTGCTAACTTTCATGCAATGCTAATAAAAAACTTGCTTTCTGATTTAATGGAATCTTGTTGATTTAAACAAACACGCCTGCTTTACGAAAAAATGCATTAACGAGACACATTCGATCAGAATTTCAGCACTCACGCATCATATAAAGAATCCGAACTGTTGAATAATACCAGCATGTTTAAACTAACATGGTTCAATGTAAGAGGTGTGACGTGTTTTTATCACAAAATGCCATCGAGGCATGACTCAAGACACACTTCTTAGTAAAACGATTTTTTGGCAGAGGTTTTCCTTCGTAATTTGGTATTATTTCTTAAATACAAATTTTATTTTAATTGTGTTTTTAATAAATTATTTTTAATCACTTTGTTTGGGAAATATTATGGGTATCTTCTATTCCAAGCTCTATTTCTGGAAATTCGTCAATATTTTTCCATTTTAAAAATCTCGTATTTCGCAAGTAAGTATCCATAACATGTGCTGCTGTTTATTAAAACTCTGAACCTGAAGAAACGAGATGAAATGTAAGTAGTTAGAAAAAGCCTATTAAGGGGCACTGTTGTATGATGCGAAAACAATGGACTATCTAGGGCCAAGTCACTGACTCTACAAGCGCTTTCTGTTTCTCTGGCCATCTTGGATTTGACTGTCGTCTAGTGGCTACAAACTGGTGTTTTTCTATTTGTCAATTGTTTTTCGGCAGTCATCTTGTTTACCACTGTTTCAGCTGCCGACTTCCAGAGTGTGCCACTGGTGGCCACCATCATTGTTTGTCTCACTATTTGCTAGGTGGTGCGAGTTTATACATNGACTTCCAGAGTGTGCCACTGGTGGCCACCATCATTGTTTGTCTCACTATTTGCTAGGTGGTGCGAGTTTATACATTAATTTTTTTCACCCTGAATTTAATTTGTAATACATGAAACTTTCGCCTCTATTGAAATATAGTTTAATGGAACTTAAAAAATCCTCTTATGGGGAGGAGCCTCGAACTGCTAGACCTTGTGTTGGTACACATGTGCCCTAACCGACAGAGCTATTGTGAAATGTGGCAATGCAATGGTTTAAATGAGATACACACTCATTTAAAACATTCTTTGTGTTTTACACAATGCTTCTAAACATTTATTTTATCGACAGCTTTATTAAAAACATTAAAATCCTCCAATTTTAGAAAAATTTTTTTTAGTTAGTTGTACAATCGATTGCTATTCTACAAAAATTATAATTTAAATGTGATAATAAAAACATTATATTATCCTAAATTCAGAATTTTTTTTCAATGACCGGTGTAATAGATCATACAGTACAACTTGATCCAACTAAAACTCTTTTAATTGATTTATTAATTTTGCTTTAAAATGTTTGAAATATATATCTTCTACTAAAAACTTAATATATATTATATTAAAAAAACATTCACTATCAGTGGATTTGACTGTGAAAACGACAAAATACAAATAAACATCCAAATTTTATTACTATGCTTCTAAAATTTAATAATCATTTTTTTATTAAAAGTAATTTAAAAACCATTTAATTTGAAACATTTTTTCCTAATTAATGGCTAATTCAAACTCTTTGAACCATCCACAATTTTTTTCTTCTAAAGACATCTGTGGTGTGTTAAAGCAGGGCCATAATATAGAGAAATTACGAAGGATCTCTCTCCCCTCGTTTCTGTGTACTGCAAGGAAGCAGGTCCTGTCAGGCTAGGTTGGNTCAAACTCTTTGAACCATCCACAATTTTTTTCTTCTAAATACATCTGTGGTGTGTTAAAGCAGGACCATAATGTAGAGAAATTACGAAGGATCTCTCTCCCCTCGTTTCTGTGTACTGCAAGGAAGCAGGTCCTGTCAGGCTAGGTTGGACCACAGATAACTTAAAAATACAGAGGTAAACAGTTGCCTGTACCATGAACACCAGCAAAATGGCATCACTAGCCAGCATAATGTTGGAACGACTTTCGCAAGTCAGTACCTGGTAAACTACTGGCCATCCGGCAGCTCAGCCAATCATTCACAGGGTCCATTCACAAAGCCTTGTATCCAATTGCGACAGAGATTGCTTTCATCACAGGAACTACCACGACGTCTCGCTTCTGTGGCTCGAACATCCACTGATNGTATTTACCAACTCTGTGGCTCGAACATCCACTGATTCGTCTCCCCCCTTTCCTGCCCTCACACAAAACCCCAAACCACAAGCTCCAATTTCTACCACCTCAGCAGCTTGCTACCAAGTGTTGTCACTCTTGCTCGACATTCGTCCATCCCATCCCCATACCCATCCCCTTCCTCACCCTTAAAAAGCACTAAAGTTATACCAATAAAATTTATATCACAAGTAACACTCGACACCAGCTTCTTCCTGTCGACACCAGCTCCTTCATTCCGACACCCTCCTTCCTACCGACACCGAATTTTGCAGATTGACTCCTGCCGAGACTGACTCCTTCTGAGTCTGATTACTGCCAAGATGTACTCCTGCTAGGCTCGAACTGATGGCAGACTCAAAATAATGTTTCCCACTTGCAAACAATTTATCTATTTTACTAACTCGCCCTCTCTAATCACTTCACAAAACACACCATAAACAATCCATCTAATTGACAAAACACTTATTGTACCACTCTGGTAAGGAGCCCAGTTTATTCTCACAGAAGAAATTCAGCAATATAATTCATAGTAGAAATATGGAGGTGATCTGAGAAAACCCACATACTAAGTTCATATGAGTTTGGGTCACAGATAATTGTAAAAGCACAAATACCATAAAAGCAATACTTACTACACATTTTTAAGATTACTGAAAATGAGGCGAAGATGAAATCATCAACATGGGAGTACTATGATGAAACCCATTTACCCTGCTCACAATAGNTGGATACTCGATAGTGCACTCGCAGGTTTCCTATGGTTTTACCATAAGAGTACGCAATACGGAACAATCACCACTAAGTTCATATGAGTTTGGGTCACAGATAATTGTAAAAGCACAAATACCATAAAAGCAATACTTACTACACATTTTTAAGATGACTGAAAATGAGGCGAAGATGAAATCATCAACATGGGAGTACTATGATGAAACCCATTTACCCTGCTCACAATAGNGACTGAAAATGAGGCGAAGATGAAATCATCAACATGGGAGTACTATGATGAAACCCATTTACCCTGCTCACAATAGCAGAGACCCTGACATCATAACTGATGTAAATGGTAATGTCGTGCATCCTTGACTTTTACCCACTATCTCGAATTTAACTATCATTTAAAACAAAACATTATATTATCATTAATATTTTATATCACAGAAACAAAATCATAAGACATTAAGTGTCTGAAGAGGGAGGCTTCATCTCTGTCTTCTGCTTCGTCATCGATAAAACCAAAACCAAGGTCATATGAATTTTTTATTTTAAAATGTTTCTAATAATATTGAATTTATTTTAGTTTAAGGCAGTAGATGAAACCCGAGATTGTGGACAAAGTTGGAAGTGGCATGACATCAAAGACTTCAGTTATGGTGCCAGGTTACCTGCTGTTGCGAGCAGGGCAATAATATTTTCTCATAGTGCTCACATGTTTTTATTTACGAAATACAATAGTTTCATTTCTGCCTCATTTTATTTACATTAAAAAAATTATAGTAAATATTTCTTTGTCAGTATTTGTGTTTTCCCAATCATCTGTGACCTCTGCTCGCACGAACATTATGTGTGTGTTTTCTCAGAGTGCAACCCAGTTTTTTTTTACTGTATATTGAATTGCAGAATTTTTTCTGTGCATATAATGCTGGGCACCTTGCTAGAGCAGTACTATAAATGTTTTGTCAACTATATGGATTATTTTAGATGTGTTTTGTAAAGTGATTCGATAGGGCGAGTTCTTACAATATATGAATGGTTCGGAAATTGGAAACATGCCACTTGCCACCGAAGAATTCATAGAGGGTGCCATCAGTTAGAGCCCGGCGGGAGTCAGTCTCAGCAAGAATCAGCATCGGTAGGAATCAATCTCTGCAGGATTCAATCTCGGCAAGAGTCAGTTTCAACAGGAGTAAGTCTTGGCAGAAATCAGTCTGGAGTAAGTCAACAGGAGTCAGAATTTTTAAATTATTAAATAAATGTTACATTTCCAGAGGTACCCCAAGAACCATGTCCAGCAGACAACTGACCCATCTCCAATCAATCATATTGTATTAACATTCCCCCCTAANGGTACCCCAAGAACCATGTCCAGCAGACAACTGACCCATCTCCAATCAATCATATTGTATTAACATTCCCCCCTAATCGTTCACCTAAAAACCACAACAATAAAAAATTGAGAAAATAAATAAATAAATAAATTATAAACAAAACGAAAAAAAATTACATTAATGACTCTGACCGCCATGTTGGATGCCAGTGACTTAGACCTTGACCTTAATGACCAAAGTAAGAACAAAATGGTAAAAATCGACTAACATATTACATTACTGGCTACGATATCCATGNTGACCTTAATGACCAAAGTAAGAACAAAATGGTAAAAATCGACTAACATATTACATTACTGGCTACGATATCCATGTTGAATGCTGGAGACCTTAACCTTGACCTCAATAGCCTTGACCCCAGGCCCATAACCTTGATGAATGACCTTATCCACAGAAAAACGCCAAATTAGGCAAAAAATTTAAATACTAAAAAATTCCATATTAAAATATTAAAAATAATTAAAATTATATTTAAAATATTTAAAAATTTATAAACAATGTATGACAAACTTACATTTCCAGGGGTTCCCAGTACAACGTCCAGCAGACAACTGACCAACCTACAATCAATCAATCACATTGTCTTAAGATGCCCCTTCACCACCTCTCCATTAATTCCGTGGAATGCAGCCATCTTGGTTTTAATTTGCTTGCCATTTGTTTCTACCTTTTTGGCGGCCGTAATCTTTGATTACATTTGATTTTATTTTCAATGCCTGGGTAGCTCTCATTTCTCGATTTCGCCGACTACTATCGACCTGTACCGAATGGCGACGAGGACCATACCCGCAAAGTAAGTAAATAGTTTAATTTTATTGTGTTTTATTATCAACGTAAGTATTTTCGTAATGTAATATATTTTTTTGCATAAAGATGAAGGCTTTAAAATAAATAAAACACATTCCATATTTTAGAAAATAATCGTATTCAGTAATCTATAACATGCAAAAAAGGAACGAATAAAATAGATATATATACAAGTATTTTTATTGCATAAAGGAATGTTCAACGCTAGGTGTCCGTATCGGCGACCAAGGAATTGTAGTAGGCCGGGTAGGACAAATTATAAGGCATAATACTTCAAATAGAACCATAGCCATCCTACTGCACAAGCTCGCATTCATTAGATCTAAAACCGACTCATTATCTATTGTTTACAACACTGATGTAAATAGTCTTTCACAGAAGAAGGAAAGAATTGCATAAAAAATTCAACACACTTTACCATGTAAACATAAATTTAATTAATTTACTTAATATTAACATTCCATCTCCCTGATTATTTTGTTACTTATTATATACATTCAATATATCTGGTTATTTATTACATTCCATTTTTACATTTTTCAGATGTTTGCAGATCATGGATAGTAGCCAACAGTCTCATCTGATATAACCTCGATCCTTCAGTTCATCAATGACTGAAGATATCTTAACAATGTGTGAGAGATCTCCGCGTTTTTTCAGGTCAATCAAATGTATGAGTCAATAAACAATTTCATTCTTGTCTGCAGGAAAATTGTACCGAGCGTTATTGACGCCTGCTACTTTCTTAACACCTCTTGCCAGAGGAAACTCGCTGGAGACATGCGTGGAGAAGTTGGGAGAATCATCATCCGTCTCATCAAACATTTTATCAACAATATCGTCATACTCTTTATCAACAATGCTGTCTTCATTATCGTCTTCACCTCATGTTTCATCCTCAGTATAAAGTTTACTTTTTTTTGATGGAGACGCGTGGTCATCATCAATATTTAGAACCGTCGACAGTTTATTTTGAAATTCGTTGATTTCACACAGAAGTCTTGCAAATGTACGTTCCGCACTAACCAACTATNCGTCGACAGTTTATTTTGAAATTCGTCAATTTCACACAGAAGTCTTGCAAATGTACGTTCCGCACTAACCAACTATACCATGCCTCATAAGTCTTACATTTCGTCATCAACTTTAACTGTCACATCATAATAGCCTGTGGAATCAGTACCCATCTATGCAGCAAGAGGTCTTTTCGACATCACTTGCTGGCTCCCAGTAGACGAACCCTCACAGATCTTCATGTGCTGCTTCAATGNAGCAAGAGGTCTTTTCGACATCACTTGCTGGCTCCCAGTAGACGAACCCTCACAGATCTTCATGTGCTGCTTCAATGTATAGTTTGCATAAACTGCATGTTGAGATTGCCGTAATGCTTCATCATGCGAGACCCCTTATAGTTCGCGAACATTCTATGAAGTGTGTTAACAGAAGGTAATGACTTCTGTTTCTCAGTGGGCGAAAAACCACTACGTTTGTCGGCCTTGATGTGTTTCTCTAAGTTATCACATCGAGTAAACTATCTGGAACATTTATAGCGGTTAAGTAAAGCATGAGAAGTGTTCTTCAAACAATCGCTTTTCTCATTTTGCCGTGGATAGCAACTTTTACCGAAGGTTTTGGCACAGTAAGAGCATTGTTCTCCACTTAATTTTTGGCCAGTCTTTGAAGGTATGGATGTAGTTGTACATGACATAACCGATTTCACAACGTCAGTGGCTTGTATCGCCTTGAAGCATATATAAAATCGTACACTTTACTCCTGCCGATTCACTCCTGCAGACTGGCTCCTGTCGACTGACTCCTTACGACTGACTCTTTCCGAGATGATACTGATTTTCTGGTTTATTCACATCTTACCTATAAGGCATGCATATATTCATTTATATATGCAGATAACTCATCGCGCTCATTGAATTTCGTGTCGGGTATCAGCCATTTGTCACATGGCACATTGCCGATGCTATTTTACAAGCTATTGCCCGACGAATTCTCGAGGTAAACGAACAGATGCTGGATAACTCATCATCGATACCAGTAACTCGCTAGCATGTCCATGACCATATATATAGAACCACCTGATCGGGTCTCGAACCGGCGACACACTCGCTAATATCTTCGATGCCCAAAAACCAGTCATCCCGTTTACGAAGCTTTTCGCAAAACTTTTCACGAACCATTCATACTTTGTACGAACTTTCCCTCTCAAATTACTTAATGAAACACGTTTTGAACTGTCCATCTAATTGGAGGAATATGTATGTTACTTCTCTTCTAAGGAGCCCGTGTAATTATTATAGAAGACATTCTAACAGACATATTAAATGTAAAAATATATGGGAGAACTTGAGAAAACCCACACACTCGTTCGCACCAGAAAAAAACGTAGATACCATCATATATATATATTCATAGAAATATCAGTTAGTTATATAAATAGTAAAGCATAAATATGTTATAAAATTATATTTGTATGTTTAGATATACCTACAAGCATATTAATAAAATATATTGTTATGTAGGTATTTGTGGGTTTCCTTCTGGCACGAACAAGTATATGGGTTTTCTCAGTGTGCTGCAATAATTTTTCACATTTCAAATGTATGGCAGAAGGCCTTTTGTGAGAATCAAAGACCAGAATAAAAAATGTTCCTCGAAATAGATGGATAGTTCACAATGTGTTTCGTGAAATGATTCGAGAGGGTAAGTTCGCACAATGGATGAGTGGTTCGGAAAACGTTTTGTGAAATGCTGTGCAAAGGGGGCAACATGCTTCTGGATTTCGAAAATGTTGGTAAGTTTGTCGCCGGTTCGAGTCCCGAAAAGAAGGTGCAACATCGGTGGGCATGGGTATGCTCGCGAGTGAGCGGTATCGATGGTGAGTTATTCAGCCTCTGTTCGTTAAGCTCGAGAATTCGTCGGGCAATAGCGAGTAAAACGGCATCGGCCATGCGCCATATGACAAATGGCTGATATCCGACACGACATTCAATGAACGTGATGAATTATCTGCAAACATAAATTAATATATCCATGACTTATAGGTTAGTTGTTATTAAACAACAAATCAGTAACATCTGGACAGGAGTCAGTCTACAGGATTCAGTATGTAAGAGTCTGTCGGCAGGAGTCAGTTGGCAGGAGTCTGTCTGTTGGAGTCAGTCGGCAGGAGTCTGTCTGTAGGAGTGAGTCTGTAGGAGTCAGTCTGCAGGAGTCAGCCTGTAGGAGTCTGTCGGCCGGAGACAGTCTATATGAGTCAGTCGGCAGGAGTCTGTCAGCAGGAGCCAGTGGGCAGAAGTAAGTCTGTATGAGTCTGTCAGAAGGAGTCAGTCGGCAGGAGTCAGTTGGCAGAAGCCAGTCGGCAGGAGTCAGTATGTAGGAGTCTATTGGCAGGAGTCAGTCTGTAGTGGTCTGTCGGCAGGAGTCAGTCTCTAGGAGTCAGTCGGCAGAAGTCATTCAGCCAGAGCCAGTCTTCAAGAGTCAGTCAGTAGGAGTCTGTCAGCAGGAGCCAGTCGGTAGGAGTCAGTCTATAGAAGTCAGTCTGTAGGAGTCAGTATGTAGGAGTCAGTCGGCAGCAGCCAGTCTGCAGGAGCCAGTCTGTAGGAGTCAGTCTGTAGGAGTCAGTCTCTAGGAGTCAGTCGACAGGAGTCAGTCGGCAGGAGTCTGTCTGTTGGAGTCTGTCGGCAGGTGTCTGTCGGCAGGAGCCAGTCTGCAGGAGTTAGTCTGAAGGAGTCAGTGGGCAGGAGTNAGGAGTCAGTCAGCAGGAGTCAGTCGGCAGGAGCCAGTCTGCAGGAGTCAGTCAGAAGGAGTCAGTGGGCAGGAGTAGAGTGTATGAATTCATGTATGCTTGAAGACGATGAAAACTAGTGAGGATGTGAAATCGGGTATGTAATGTACAACTATATGCATATCTTCAACGACTGGCCAAAAATGACATGGAAAACAATGCTGTTACTGTGCCAAAACCTGCGGTAAAAGTTGCTATGCACTGCAACATGAGAAAAGCGATTGTTTGAAAAACACTTCTCATGCTTTACTTACTCGCTATAAATGTTCCAGATAGTTTACTCGACGTCATAACTTAGAGAAACACAACAAGGCCGACAAATGTAGTGTTTTTTCGCCCACTGAGAAACAGAAGTCATTACCTACTGTTAACACACTTCTTAGAATGTTCGCGAACTATAAGGGGTCTCAAATGATGAAGCATTACGGCAATATCAACATGCAGTTTATGCAAGCTGATTCATTGAAGAAACACGTTAAGATCTGCAAGGGTTCTTCTACTGGGAGCCAGCAAGTGATGTCGAAAAGACCACTTGCTGCATCGATGGGTACTGATTCCACAGGCTATTATGATGTGACAGTTAAAGTTGATGACGAAATGTAAGACTTATGAGGCATGGTATAGTTGGTTAGTGCGGAACGTACATTTGCAAGACTTCTGTGTGAAATTGACGAATTTCAAAATAAACTGTCGACTGCTCGAAATATTGATGATAACCACGCGACTCCTACAAAAAAGTAAACTTTATGCTGAAGAGGTTAAGACAATTATGAAGACAGCATTGTTGATAATGACTATGACGAAAGTGTTGATGAAGTATCTGATGAGAAGGATTATGATTCTCCCAACTTTTCCACGCATGTCTCCAACGAGTTTCCTCTGATAAGAGGTGTTAAGAAAGTAGCAGGCGCTAATAATGCTGGGTAAAATTATCCCGCAGACAAGAATGAACTTGTTTATTTACTCATAAGTTTGATGGACCTGAATAAACGCGGAGATCTCTCACACATTGTTTAGATATCTTCAGCTATCGATGAACTGAAGGA
Source organism: Clitarchus hookeri (assembly GCA_002778355.1). Taxonomy (NCBI): domain Eukaryota; kingdom Metazoa; phylum Arthropoda; class Insecta; order Phasmatodea; family Phasmatidae; genus Clitarchus; species Clitarchus hookeri. The sequence goes on along the minus strand of NQII01004308.1, from coordinate 154,684 downwards.
TCGGGGTTATATCAGATAAGACTGTTGGCTACTATCCATCATCTGCAAATATCTGAGAAATGTAAAAATGGAATGTAATAAATAATCAGAAAGATTTAATTCATATAATGAGTAAATTATTTTAGTATATTTCTACAAAGTAATGTTTGTGTAATATCTTATACTGTCCCTTTTGCTTCTCTGAATACAGTGGTGTAAACAATAGTTTGTGAGTCGGTTTTAGATCAAATGTATGCGAGTATGTGCAGTAGTATGGCTGTGGTTCGATGTGTAGGGTTGGCCTTATCGTATGTCAAGTGTGATGCTACCCGTCTCGGTACATATCTTGGGTCACCAATATGGACCTGTAACAGTGAAAACTGAAGATTGCAATTAATATACATGTCTATATGCATTTTTTAAGTTCCGTTTTCACATATTGTACATTACTGAGTAAATGAGTTTTTTTAAATTGCTATGTGTTTTATTTATTTAAAAAAAAACAGCCTGCTTTAATTAGGAAAATTATTTCAGAATACAAAAATACTTACATTGAATATTAAACAGACATTAATTATTGCTATTAAAGTACTTTGTGGGTATGGACCTCGTCGTCATTCGGTACAGGATGATAGCAGGCGGCGAAATCGAGAAATTAGTACTACCTTGGCGATGAAAATGATATAAGCTGAAATTCAAGATGGCGGACACTAGGAATGTATAAAACTATTTCGAACGAATAAAAACCAAGAAGGCTGCATTCGACGTAATGAATGGAGAAGTGGTGAGAGGGATGTTATGACAATGTGATTGATTGTAAGTGTGTCAGTTATCTGCTGGACGTGGTGCTGGAGACACCTCAGGAAATGCAAATTTTTAATAATTGCTTGCAAATATTTCATAATTTTTTATATTCAAATTTTTTTCTAAATTCTTTAATAATTTTATAAATTCTTTAATTTTTTTTTTATTTTTAGAAATTTTTAAAATTTTTACTTTTTTTTGTAGTTTCAAGGTTAAAGTTCAACGGTTACGGTCCTGATATTGACCATGGTGGACAAAATGGTCTCCAGTCGACCGGAATTACAGAGCATGACAGCTTCGCCACTGCAGCGCTTCCCGCCATCTGGGCCCTATTTAAAATACATTGTTCTCAACTTCCCATAATCATTCTACTAACATTCAAATTACTATAACTCGAAAGTTGCAACTTCAGCAATTGAACTAAACGCGAATGTGTCTGTGTTCGTACCGATGCGAAAAATGCACACTGAACATTTTCAGTGAAGTTAAAATAGCACATAAATATAGTTAAATTTTTTTTATAATGACCTACACTGAAAAGGGCTTTCATTTAGGACACGTGAGTTTCAAAACCTTCGGTAAGAACTAAAAGGGGTAAATTATGTCGCTGTTATAAAATATGTGATAAGTGGAGGAATGTAAACATTTTCAACAAATGTAACTCCAAACGTATATATCGTAGGAAATTCAATAAAATGAAAAAAAATTATAAAAATAAGTTTTTTAAGGCCATGAACATTAAAAATATTTTAACAACAATTTAGAAAATCATTATTTACAAAACACATAAATTTCCTTTTCTTTTTGAAGTCCCTAAACACGCGGTGAGCTTGGAACGATTAGTTCACTAAACTCACATTTGTCTTATTAAATTAATAAACACTTGAACTGTTTATTGAATTAAAAAATTTAAACTTGAACTTAAACAGGTGGTCGCTCGCATCGCGCTTCTTGGTGGTTAGTGAAAATAGCGAAGCTAAGCACACAAGCAACATTTTTACGAAGAGGCAGGCACATGTTGATATTTCATTCACTAAGTAGACTGTTCTAAAAAGACACATACAACGAACTTCATTTGATGAAATATGTAAGTACAAAAATAATTAACTGCAGATATAATATTCCGACGCCATCAACAAGGAATTCTCGCATGTAGATAAATCACGACGAAAGAGGGCACAACCCTATTGGCATTCAGAGGTTGAAAACATTTCACATAACCTTAATGTATCCATGTTCAATCACAAATTATAAAATAACATGGCTTAAGAAATTATGCGCAGTCATCTCTCGTAGCAAATTTATTAGTGGTTCTTTCATGCTGCTCTGAAGATTATTTTCTGATATTTCGCAAACTGGAACCATGAAGAGTGTTCCTGTATACATTATAATGTTCTGACTAATGTTGGCAATTATAGTTCCCCCACCCTTGCATTCCAGTGCTGCTCCATTCTCACCTCATTTCACAATAATCGACTCTCTAGACCTCGTTGTTAAGAGCCGCCCGAATCTCTCAACTCAACTCAATTGTTGACAGGCCACTCCTTTTCACATGTTGTGCAGGTACATATTCTGATAGCAGCTGCTTTAATTCAAAACATTGTCGATCCTGATGATGGAGGATTGAATGAAAACCTGCTCATACGCTACTCACAAATGTTCAACCGTGAAGTAAGTTGTACCAAAGCAGCAGAAAAAGAACATGTAATTAAATCTAATGCATTTCAGAGCAAGTGTCAAAGAGCAGAATAGAAAAACTGTGGTTGATGTATCTTAATCAAATTCTTCTCATATTGAATTTTATTCGATTTGAGAAAATAGGGAACTAGAAATTACATATTGTGACTAGTCAGATGACGCCACTCTTTCATGCAGCAGGTCATACACTCTATGCCAAGTAATCTCAACTTTATGCACAGCAAATTATGACTCTTCAAAAATATATGTCCCTGGATGACTTTAAAAAGATTACTACCTATAGTTTTTTCACAATTTGACATCACTACAAAGACTAATCAGGTGTCTGGACTGATATAAATATTGAACAATTACTGATGAGATCAATTAAATATTCCGGAAATTTACTAGAGGACGAGGTTAAATGAATATACTCTAATGAGATGGATTTTGTGTGCTCCTGTTGCATCATATATTGCTACAGAAGTTGAAGAATTTACAGGTAATTCTCCCGAAACATCAGAGAAACACAAATAATTGAGTAAAAGCTTTTTAGAGATACAAATCACAAACAAATATATACAGGAGGATGGACAAAATAGTATGAACACCTGACATATACACAATATTTATTTATTAATAAAGTGTTGGGCCACAATTTGCTTTTAGAACAGCTGCAATTCTTTGCGGAATAGATTCGTAGAGTGTCTGAATAGTTTCCAACGGAATATTGTCCCATTCTTGTACCAAAACATCCGCCAATTGCTTCAGTGATGTTGAAGATGGAAATCTGCTCCTCACTTTCTGCTCTAAAACTCCCCATAACGGTTCAATTATGTTGAGGACTGGCGAAGATGCTTGATGATATTCTGATGCTCCTCAAACCAAGACTGAACCTTTTTGGCTGTGTGTATGGGTGCATTATCCTCTTGGAATATGGCAGTGTTTGGCAGCAATATGCTAGTCATAGTAAGAACTTCATCATTGAGGATGTCGAGAAATTCATTCGCAGTAATCCGGCCAGTAATGTGAATGAGAGGATCAGCTGAATACCACGATATAGCCGCCTAAATCATAATGCAACCTCCCGCATGCTTGAAGCAGGCAGTCCGGATCGTAGGCTTCTTTTGGGATTCTCAATACATAAACCCGGCCGTTTGTAGGAAACAATGTAAACTATGATTCATCGGACCATACCACATTCTTCCATTCATCAAGTGTCCAGGTTTTATGATCGTGGCACCACTTCTTTCGCAGCTTAGCGTTAGCTTCCGTTATAAGGGGTTTCGCAATTGCAGCCCTTCCATGAATGTTAGCTTTGTGGAGCTCCTGCCGTACTGTTTTTGTCGAAACAGTATTACTCAAGTGAGTGTTGAGTTCTGCTGTCACTTTTGCCGCGGTAGTTTTATGTTGTCTGGCCACAATTATTTGTAATGTTCGTCGGTCTCTGTTAGTTAACTTTGGGTTTCGCCCACTATTCCTCTTCGCCGATGATTTTTTACCATGTTTTGTGTATTATCTCATTACCATAGATACTTTCACTCGTGAAACGTTAAACAATTCAACTTTTTCGTCACAGACGCCCCCACTAACCGAGCACCAACGATTTGCCCTCTTTCGAAGTCTGAGAGATCACACATTTCACCGATCGCTTGTTTTAACCGTCGCGGAACAAAGCGTATAATACACTGAAATATAACCTACTAGACTTGGCACGTAAACTGTGCAATACATATGCGTCGCATTATTTACACGCAAGCAGTGTTGCCAACATGCAACAAAATGTACTTAATTGCATGGTGTTCATATTAATTTGTCCATCCCCTGTATATATGAGCTGGTTGAAACAACATAACCCTTTAGAGGACCTAGTCAGTATATCTTCTTGTGTTGTCGGATACAGCAATATGACTCGTGATATTGAGGTTGAAAAGGGCAAGGAATCTATGGCTGAAGTGATGGGAAGAACCTTTTCTGATGTTGAAATGTTGAAATTCCAAAAAAAGCAAGGTAAATACCACAAGGGGCAATTTCATCGATTAAGGTTAGAACAAATCCAGTTCCTATGAATGTCCAGCAATTATTTAACAGAGTCACTTATTTAAACAGCACTCCATAATATCATAAATAATATTTTGTGTACGAATTGTCTCCAAGTTTCCCTGCCTTTTTCACTGAAACTCACATGCAAGAAGGAACAAAATCATCCCTTGTTTCCCTTTTATAACCACAGAAGGAAAGTATTACTTTCCCTCAGAATTGTACAAATGTTGTTGATGGAGGCTACCTGCTAAACTGTGTTGTGTGGCCTTGGCCAGGTACATACGGTGATGTAATGGAAGCTTTCAAGTCCTACGTGGAAAGACATTTCAGCAAGAATACTGTTATCGTTTTTGATGGTTATTTGGATTACAAATGACCAAAGGTGAAAATCATAGTCTTCGATACAAGCAAAATGTCCCTGAAGTTCAGTTCAAGGGACATACTTATGTTACTCATGGTCAATGTGACTTTATCTGTAATGCTAAGAATAATAAAACTCTCATCCCAGAGCTTACAAATCAACTCACAAAAGCAGGATTTGAGGTAAATCAAGCAATGAATGACACTGATGTTTTAATCACCACATTGGCTCTCCGGTATGTCACTGATATCAAATCAGTAATGGTTTTTGGACAGGATACAGACATTTTGTTGTTACAGTAGAACCTCGATTAACCGTCACCCTTTTAACCGTCAGTCTCTATTAACCACCACCCCGCTAGCGCAAAAAAATTGTATGTTTCCGCGTTAGCGCCGAGCCGGATCGTCTGTCGAGGCTCTATGATGAGTAGTGACGACTGTACTGCACACCTGCACTGTGCGTGAGTCATTGGCGGCAAGGGCAGTGACCTTGGGTTTGCGCGCCCACCCCCCCTTACACTGTCTTCTGCATTCCACTGCTACTGTTTCAGTTCAGTACGGTGCGTGGCTTACTACAGTGAACCGAAGTTTTTGCCGATTTCGAGTGCAGTGCCTACTAGTGTTCGTGCTTTACCGTTTATTGTTGACAGTGCTGTTTATACGTAGTGTGGGTTGCTCTTCTGTTATGGCTGAGAAACGGAAACGTGTGGTTTTGGGACTCGACAAAAAACTAGAAATTATTAAACGATTGAAGAAAGGTGAAACAGCTACAAGTCTGGCTCAGATTTATGGTGTTGCAAGAACAACCGTAAATGATTTAAAACGTGATGCAGATAAAATTGAGGAACACGTATCAAAAATGCAAAACACAGATGGAGATGTCAAGACTAGAAAAACAATGAGACCAGCAAAATTTGAACAACTCGATAGTGCTGTTTATCAGTGGTTCGTTCAAGCCCGAAGCCAAGGGATACCCCTTTCTGGACCCATTATAGTGACGAAGGCGATGGACATGAACAAAAAACTAGATGGCGACCCAACCTTCAAAGCCAGCATGGGATGGCTTGAAAAGTTTAAGTTTCGTCACGGCATTCGACAACTGGACATTACCGGCGAAAAACTTAGCTCAGACAGTGCTGTTGTAGAGGGCTTTAGAGCAGAATTTACTGCAAAAATGTACGATCTTAATCTCAGTAGGGAACAAGTGTATAATTGTGACGAAACTGGACTTAACTGGAAAGCTCTGCCACAAAAGACACTGGCTTCATTCTCAGAAAAATCTGCTCCAGGTTTTAAGATCCAAAAAGATCGAATCACTGCAATGGTGTGTGCAAATGCCACAGGCAATCATAGATTACCCTTAGCAGTGATAGGAAAATCTAAAAAACCCCGTGCATTTAAAAATTTGAATTTGAACGCTTTACCAGTAAATTACTATGCTCAAAAAAACGCTTGGATGGACCAAACGATTTTTTTCGACTGGTTTCACAAAGTGTTTGTTCCCCAAGTAAGAGCTCATCTTGCAGAGAAGAAATTACCACAGGAAGCATTGTTGCTCATGGACAACGCCCCTTCCCACCCTTACAATGAACTTCAAAGTGATGACGGTAAAATAAAGTGTTTCTTTCTTCCTGCAAACACAACACCTCTCATTCAGCCCATGGACCAGGGTGTGATTGAGAACATGAAGCGACGCTACAGGAAGGCTTTTATTGAAAGTTTGCTGTCTTCTGACGACGCTACAACGGTTAAGGAGTTTTGGAGAACATACAACATCAAGGATGCAATTTTTAATGTTGCCAACGCGTGGTCAGATCTCACGGCAACAAACCTGAAGAACGCTTGGAATAAATTATGGCCTGAACCTTCTACTGAGGAATCTGCAGAACATGAGCCTGTCAGTGTTGACGAAATAGTGCAGCTTTGTAACAACGGACTGATAGATGAAATTTTATCAACTCAAGAAGTGACAGACTGATTAAACAGTGACAATCAGGATGGAGGCTTTCAAATCTTGAGTGATGATGAAATTGTTTGCAATGTTTTGCAACTTGATGACGGTGGTGATCATGAAGACGTGGAAGAAGCTGAACCGGCGCTTGATAACAACCCAGGAATCACCCATTCAGAAGCGGAATCGATGTTAACACAGTGCATTGACTGGTTCGAGCGTCAAGAGGAGGCTACCGGGACCCAGGTGCTTCTTCTCAGAAAAATCAGAAACATGGCCGCCCAAAAAGCTCGACGGGGAAAGAAACAAAAGAAAATGACGGATTATTTTAAAAACTAAATACTGTACCGGTAACGTAAGTTTTTAGAGTACAGTACGTACATGTATAGTTGATATTTCATTGTTTTCTTAATAAAATATTTTAATAAAGTATTTTTCACTTGAACTGGCGTGGTTTTGTTTTTTCTCTTTTAAAATCATTTCACATTAAGTACTGCGCAGCAATCATCACAATTAGGACTTACAATGGCGCCGTTATAACATGCAAGGCAGTGAATTGCGATGTTGCCACGCCAAACACTGTCTAGGTGCTAAGTTGTAGCGGCGCTATTATTATTTCTGTTATCCGTCTATTCGGTTATCCGTCATGGTCCCGGTCCCGAGGGTGACGGTTAATCGAGGTTCTACTGTATTAACATCTCTGTCCACAGCAAAAAAAATTGTTTCTTTGGCCACTAACTAGTAACTAAGGTGAAAGTGTTTTCAGTATATCTAATCAATGAGAACTTCATCAGGATATTAAAGATGTGCTTATATTTTCTCATGCAATATCAGGGAGTGACATTCCGAAAAGGGAAAGTTAAGTCTCTCAAGTTATTGAAGTGGATGAAAGATTGAGAAATAAATTTATGGTGTTCAACGTAAAGACGTAAACAACAGAAGAAATTAGTACAGCAAGAGAGGAATTCAACATTGTATTGTATGGTGAATCAAGAAACAAAATACTAGGTGAACATAGGTATTACATGTGTAATCAACCAAAAGTTAAACAGCACCTACAGGATAATTTTTAATTAGTCACACTTACTCCTACATCGGCGGCCGCTGCTCAAAACAGATTCAGAGTTTATTACCAAGTACAGAAGTGACTGGGAAATGATCTGGACCCTTGTGAACGGGGATGGAGACTTGCTGGTAATTCACTACAACCTAAACCAAAAACTCTCCCACTAGCTCCAGATAAACTGCTGCATTTTATTTAATGTAATATTGTTGTTATTCTTGCGAGTGTAAACAAGAAGGTCTCCTCTGCTCAGCAATGTGTGGTAAGTGAGAAGTTCTAACATGTGAGAACTCACCTGATGTGGAAATTGAAGAAAACTACGCTGTTGAAATCGATGGTTAATGAAGACAGAGCTTTTTAGTATATGCTACATAAGTATTTTTGCTTGTAAATTTAAATTTCCAATGTAGAAAGCAAATGCTAAGTATTAAATCGTACACGATTTGTTACATCATTATAAGCTTGTTTGTGGCTATGAATTTTAATAAGATATAAGCAAACTTATTTTTAAAAAAATGTTTTAAGACTGTTTATATTGTACTGATTGTGTTGTTTTAGATCCAAGTTTTCCCTTTAAGGGAATTATTTTTAGGTAAAATTCTAAAACGACTGGACTATTTTCTCGATTTCACTTGCCAGTTTCATTACTCAATGTTATTCTGCAATGTTATTCATCAATTTAGTTCCTCAATTGATGGTAAACTAGCTGTAGTTTCTATCTTTTTGTGCATGAGTACGCTGGTAACTCGTGTTTTCAACATGTTCTCCTAGAGGATGCTGTTGAGTAAAATATTTAATGATGATGTCACATTGCTCGCTTTTGACTGGCTGAAGGTCATGTGACTTCTCGGGCTCTGTGGGTCTATAAGGTGGGCAGATTCGCACATCGCCTCAAATATCTAGGCATGCACATGGACCTAAAACGCACCTGGAAAGCACATATAGACGCCAAATGTGTAAGTGCAAATGCCAGGCTTTCCGCCATATCCTATACTTAATAGATGAAGTTCCACAACGCGAAATACAGCAGTATTGCTTTACACAATGCTTATATTGCCTGGCATCGTCTATGCTGCACCCACATGTGCACTTGCAGCTAAATCATATTTTAAGAAACTGCAGATCGTACAAAATAAATGCCTAAGGATTGCTGCAGATGTGGCTAGATTCTGTCCCATTACAGATATGCATAACGAACTAAAAATTGAAAGATTAAATAAGCACTTCGTCAAAATGACAAAAAAATTCTACAATGACTGTGCCACTAACGCCAACCCGAAAATATCTAGTCTCGGCGATTATGACCCCGACGAGACTCAGAAATACAAGCGGCTTAAGAGCATATTACGTAGCTCACAGACCACCTTAAACTGCTAAATCATTGAATGCAGGCCCTGAGCCATGCACGTGATTGTAATTAAAATCGAGAAACCCGTATTACTGCACCTTATCAATACACCAACAGTAACCAACTTAGGATAGTACACTTCATGCCCCGAACACTGAACAGTCCTACATGTTTATATTCCCGAATCGAAGCGATATTTCAAGGTGAAAAAACTCCTAGTATTTTAAGTTGCATTAATATTGAACCTTCAGTGGAAACGTCTATCTTTACACACCAAGGGCCTGGCCATTGAAAAAAAAAAATGAAGTACGGTCACCTAAATGTTTTTAAGTTACAGAGTACGCTTCATATTATTATACCTAAATACCGATTCTAAAATAGTCCCCAGATAATTATGAACTTGCTGACATACATACATACGCACGTTGGCAACGTTTCAGCCCAGACATGCCAGTATATGACATAGACATATGAACGATAAATTTTCGAAAGGCCAGAAGCGATCGCAGAACAAGGCAAAGCATGCACTGCACAGACTCTGGCTCGGGGATGGACCTGTGATTTACATTGCAAAACACACTGTTGTACACACAATTGCGCCGAAACGCCTCTCTCATCCAACAGCTGTCTGTATGTTTGGTCCTTCGCCTCTGCCGATTCAAAGGTGTCAGGCATCGTGAA
>NQII01004308.1:0-144502 GCA_002778355.1 Clitarchus hookeri | reverse complement strand
ACTAATATATACACTTAAACGCACACTTTACTTCACTAAGCTGCAAACGAGGTCGCAAATAAGATAATAGATGATTAATTATAAGGTATCTAATATGATTAATGTATTATATTATTAATTATAAATTATAATTATAAGTTTCCCTTTCTATAATTGCCTGTAACACACTAACATATTTTTATGTATTACATAGAGATAACTGGAATCTGTCAGGTGGTGGCTCAGTTCTGCCCCGCACCAACAGGGATGCATATCGCGACCCTAGTTACATCCCAGCTGTGCACTCATTTCATATCATCCTGCACCAAACCCACACAAGTCTATCTTCGCTAACTTACAACTTACCCTACTTTCTCCTGTCCTAATCCAGTCAAAGAAACTTCCTTTTATCCTCCGTGACTGACGCACAGATTTTCCCAGTGCCCTCTATACTTTGTGCTGGTTTGTTCTGTCCTTTCATCTAGACCCTTCCTCTTTCGGGGTTTGTTCATGGCTACAATTATGGCAATGGCACCAGACAACCCTGCCTATCCGCGATGCGTGCGTCCCTTTTAAACATAACATCCCGACCTAAGGCGTAAAAGGCTTGCCCTGAGATGCATCCTATTCTTCAACCAGCAATACGAAGGAAATCAACGAAACATGTTGTTTTTCTCGCATGCATACCTAGTGTAAGTGCAATCAAAAGGACGTCATGTGTACTGTAAATATCGGTATGGTGTGAGAGAATTACATACAGTGAACTGGGACATGGGAACACTCATTCGCACACAGCAATCTTTATAAGTTTCCTAAATGTCGGGTGCTCGGTGGACCTCAGCACTGATGAGTACCCACATGCTGCTCTAACTCTGTCATTCACGTAATGTAAAACGAATGACTGTTCGAATGAACGAACGTTCGATTTTCAGTTATCGTGCATGCAAAACCTGCAGTTGCTGCAGGTGATAGGTAGCTTATCTGCTTGCTGCTTAGCGCTGCCTTATCACCCACGTTTGTTAGAGAACAGCCTAATAATAACAGTTAAGTTTATCCAATTATCATTGGTTGTCCCTAATTTATGCACGTCAGATACACAATGTCCACCATTACGATATTGCCAGTTGGAGAGTCTGACTCGCTTTGATACTAGCAGTGACCTGTGTGCCTTACTGCATGGACTCGTGCAGTAGGTAATAGACTGTTTCTGAGCAAAAGCGGAGAATAATGCAGCACTACGCAGCAAGTAGATAAGACATCTACGACTTACAGGAACTGCAGGCTATGCATGCAAGTTAACTGACAATCAAAATTTCGTTTATTCAGACAGTCATTCGTTTTACAATGCAACCAATTATCGTATGTGTTGTGTCAGTGTCAGACATTGTCTGTATGCGGCGTTGCTTTCTGAATGGAATGCCGTTTACAAAAAAAGAAGCATTTTAAATGCTGATGGTACAAGGGGAATGTTGTCGGAACTGCAGAGCTGCTGCCCGTTTGTACAGCGCGCCCATCACTCGTACAATGTCTTCCAGCATCTTTCATGTCGCGTCCGCACAACCGCACTAGTGGAAGCAATACGCAATAAACGTCGTCACATCAGACGACCTGTGAGAGACAAGAGGGCTGTTGATGTACTTGCTACCGTGGTAATTAATCCTCATGACTCTACACGAAGGATTGCCCGCGACTCAGGATTGTCTCAAAGTACAGTGTGGAGGATCATCGCTGATAATCGTTTACATCCGTACCATGTACAGCTGCACCAAGAACTTGGGAATAATGACTTTCCTATGCGCATTGATTTCTGCAACTGGTACCTCAGCAAGGACCGTGCTTTCCATTGCAGAATTTGTGGACTGATGGGGCCCCCATTCAAGTGTAATGGTGACGTTTACATACATAATGCCCATTACTCGTCCGCAGTCAGTCAACCCATATTGACTCCAACAAGTGGATAACCAGCATGTGTGGAGCCTTATTAATACTTGGTGTGGCCTTCTTGGCCATCGTATCATAGGACCATATTTTTTGAAGGGCAATTGAATGGTGAAGCATATGTTGACTCCCTAGAGAATACTTTGTATAAGCTGATTGAAGATATCCCTCTGGCTCTTAAATTAACACAGTGGCTTCAACAGGATGGCTGTCCTGCTCACTTTTCACACAGAGCTCGGCTAGTTGCTGAAATGTTATTCCCCAGAGGGTGGATCGGACGAATGGGTCCTGTAGCTTGGCCACCACGTTCTCCAGACTTGTCTCCAAATGACTTATTTTGGTGGGGGAGAATGAAAGACATCGTCTACGGCATGCGTCCAGCAATGAGGGAAGACACGAAATACATAATTAGAGCAGAATGTGAATCTCTCAGCTGTGTTGAGGTCCGCCGAGCAACCGCGAACTTAAGCAGGATATTATAGTCGTGTCTGATACAGGTTGGTCGACATTTCAAACACTTATGAAGAGTAATGTGTGCGAATGAGTGTTCCCGGTTTCCCAGTTCCCATTAACACGGTAGTTCTCTCACACCATACCGGTATTTACAGTACACCCGACGTCGTATAGATTGTACGTAAACTACGTATGCATGCCAGAAAAACATGTTTAGTTGATTTCCATTTGATTGTAGTATAAAAATAGTTTACGTTCAGTTTCATTGTGCATAAACTCCGCATATCACAAACTATATGCTTACAGGACATATTTTATTGTGCGTAAACTATGCACATCAGTTAACAACTGTCTTAGTAAATGTCGTTTCCTTTTAGACGACCTATCCAACGATACCATATAAGTCCTCTGTTCCCATTTGCAATTTCAGAGCTCACCCCCTTACCCATATGTTCGCGAGAATAGAATTTATACCAAATCGATGATTCAAATAGGGTATAGTTATCATAATATTTTCGCGAACCCTTGGTGTCGTGTTGTTGCCGAGAAAAATGGGTGATACGGGTGCTCTGAATCATTCTGTATATCCTATAATTTATTTCTTAACTTTATTAAAACCATGTCTTAAAAAATGTAGTAAATCTAATGGTTTTTAAACTGTTTTAAGGTTTTGCATCCCAGCTCAAACCACGTGCTTTACATCACAGTTTTCGGAAAATCTTTAAGGATCTACTAAAAATAAGAGTCCGCCCATTTGTAAAAATTATGTTACCAGCATAACATTTTCAATATTAAACTTTTTAAATTTTCTTAGCTCATTGATAATCACCATTAAATATCTGAGGTACAATTTTATCCTCATAGCTCCGTTTTTAGCCTACTTTCCGAAAGAAAGAAAGTTTTACCAGATCACTTTCCTGTCTGTGTGTCTGGGTGTGTCTGTGAATATCTCTGTGTGTATCTGTCCCCCCTTGCAATTTTTGAACACGTGAATCAAATTTCACCATACTCGTTACACATACAGTACTAATAAATTACACCTGACTTACTTTCAAAATGGCAGCTATTTCAAAATTTAGGGAGATATAATATCTCGGGAATTATTCAACCGATTTAAACCAAATATGTATGTTGACAGTGCAAGGTGTAAGAATTGTATTTAGATGTGGACATGGTGGATGGCTAGCCTTTTTGCAAGATAGCTCCACATTAATAAATTAAGCTTTTACATTATACCACGAAAATACCAAACCAATTATCGCCTAATTTGGCACATAAGTAGTACTAAGGTAGACCTTGTAAACGCACGTAATTAAAATTTCTGAGGCACTTATTTGCAAAATGGCGGCCATACATCCATACATATATTTTAGTTTTATTTGGTATAACTACCATACCATTTAACCAAAATCAACAAAATGTTGTATGCTGAGAGTATCTATTAAAGCATTACATATGTAAAAACAACAACCTTTACCAGCCATTTTGTAAGACAGTGTTACATTAATTAATAAAGTTTTTTGTGTAATAACTTGGGAAACAATTGACCAATTCCTACCAAATTTCACAAACAAGTAGTATTACGGCAGGTGATGTTAGCTAGTATGTTCTATAAAGTTCAAAAATTTACTTTAAAAATGGCGGCCTTATAGCTCTTTTATTTTCGTATGATACATCGTAGAAACCATGCAATTGGTTACAGTGTAACTTTGTATGATGGTAGTATATACAACAATCTTCAAATATTTCCATTCACAATCACTTTTGTCCACCTTTAGGTGAAATAGTATCACATGACAAATTAAAATTATGTAATATATCTTAAAAACAACATATTTCTACTAAATTTTGCAAACAAGTAGGACTATGTCAGGCCATGTTAACTGTTATTCTTTGAGTTGATAAGACACTTATTTTCAAAATGGATGACAAATAAAATTATAAACTCTGTATGTTTTGTCTATGAAACTACAAAACAAATCTCAGCTTAACTTTGTATGCTGACAGTATTAGTTATATCCTCATTTCTCAGCCATTTTGTAATAGAGTCCCACATGACATCATAAAGTTTTTGTGTCGCATCTAAGGAAGAAATCAACCGATTTCATCCAAATTTGGCAAGGAAGTTGTACTATGATAGGCCATATTTTAAGTATATGATGGACCCACAACCCTAAAGTTTCGCATATCTCTGCGGATTATATTTTCGTGAAAAAAAGTATTTTCTCACTCTTATGTGATCCACGATCTGTATTCTGCACAAGACCAATCCTATCGTATTTTCGAGCACATTGGGTCAATTAAAACGATGCTTCGCTTTAGCTTCATGGGTACTGAGGGATCTCCTTTGCCAATCAGATCGATGGCGGGTATATAAATTTTATAAAATGCAATGTTCCAGTACCATATTTTATGAAGTCGCATGTTTCTTCAGAGGCTACCTATTCCAATCACAAACTCGAAATTTCAGCACATGTTTTAATTTCGCGGGAAATTATAGTTATGTTTACGGGCACTCTTGACAATACCCTACAACTTGTTGTGATGAAATAGCTGAAAATAAAATGACTTACCAGACTGAATGCTAAAATGATGAAGGACAAGAGAGAGTGGTTCTTCACCTCTCGCATCAGATTACGAACTAACAATGGTGTGGGGCTGTTTCGTTCACATTAACTACATTCTCCAACAAGCATGTTGTGCTGGACTATGCTGAAAACAATGAGCGATAGTTGTAAGGTATTAAACGAAGGCGAATAATTGGTCGGACTATAGTGGCGGAGATGAATGGGAATATAATAAATAACCAATGAAGAACAGGCTAAATTAATTGGTGTATGGGGGGGGGGGCGGAGGGTTCGTCTAGTGGGTGACTGGAGGAATTGAGGTGTGTATAGAGCGAAGGTGTGAGCAAATGATGAGAGAGCGACGACGAGGAGGGCGTCGTTGGGTGATGTAAAGGCAATAAAATATCTGATGGGTGGAGATGGAAATAAGGACAGTTAAACTGCCAGAACAAATCGCAGGTGAATGGGCGGAGGGAGGTGGTCGAGGAGAGCCAATAAAAATAAGTGGGAGGGGAAGTAGTATGTCGTAAATCCAATGAAATATTACAGGAGAACCAATAAAATTGTGTGGTGGGGGTGAAGAGAATTAAGCTGTTGGTTGGAGTGGAACGGTTGTGATGTATTAACCAATGAAAAAATTGTGTTGGTGGTCGTTCAACTGCTAGCATTTGCGCTGGGAGGATTTGTGCTCTGTCATCTTTGTTTCGAATCCTGCATCTCCTGCATGCATGCCTTCAAATATTTTTTTTCTAAAATTGTTTGAAATGTTTAATTTTTAAATATTTAAAATAATTTTTTGTAATTTTTTGGAAATTTTTAAGACATTTTAAAAGTATTTTTTAAATTCTTTTTTGTTTAAGGCCATTCAGTGTTATCCCAAGGTCGTGTTTACAGCTTCAAAGTCATTCAAATCCAATATGGCAGCCGGGTGACGTCACAACATTGCAGTCGGCTGGCTCGGGCTCTTTTCCCGAATCTCGTTATGTCAGACTCGGCTATATACTCTGAAGAGCCAAAAAAACTGGTACGCCTGCCTAATATCGTGTAAAGCCCCCCCACGAGCACGTAGAAATGCCGCAAGACGACGACGTGGCATGAACTCGACGTATGTCTGAAGTTATGCAAGAGGCATGGAAATCTGCGCCAATTTGAGAAAAGATTGCACGTCTGTCACGTTTAATGATTATCGTCAGTCGTCGTTTGTCCCGTTCGTTCACGATCTTTTTCTGGCCGCAGCGATGTCGAATATTTGATGTTTTACCGGATTCCCGATATTCACTGTACGCTCGTGAAATGGTCGTAAGCGAAAATCCAAATTTTATCGCTACCTCGGAGATGCTATGTCCCATCTGTCGTGCGCCGACTATAACACCACGTTCAAACTCACTTAAATCTTGATAACCTGCCATTGTAGTAGCAGTAACCGATCTAGCAACTTTGCCAGACGCCTGTTGTCTTACATAGGCGCTGCCGACCGCATCGCGTTACTATGATTGGTTCCATACCTCCGTTATTTGCATACGCACGCCTATACCAGCTTTTTGGCTCTCCGGTGTAATTATGCTTCTATTCTAAACACGTTTAACGTGATACAACATGATTTTTCAAAACAGCGGCCATATAAATATTATCTAACCAATTTTAACCTAATGTAGTGTGCTGGTAGTATCTATACACTAATACAATAATTCACTAATACACAGCCTCTTTCGCCCGCCATTTTTTCAAGATAGTACTACCTGAAAAATTAAGCTTTTTTTTTTATCTCGGGAACTATTTTATCGAATCACGCAAAATTTCGCACACAATTAGCGTTACAGTAAAAAACTCTATAGCTGTGTAATTTAGGAATATCAGCTAATTATTTCCAAGATGGTGGTCATATGAATATTTTGTTATATTTCATATCTGCCGCATAGTTGGAATTATTTCAACGAAACTTTGTATGTGGGAAGTATTTAGATTATCATTAAATTAATTTATTTGTAGATTTTGTCCGACACTTTATATGATAGCAACCGTACCGTATTCTAGAATCTATTGAAACGAATATCAGCAAATAAACATAACATTAATATGGTTACAGATCATGATGTAATTAATTAAACATTGACTAGCTAGTTATTTTCTAAATTGCTGCCTCGTTGCAATTTGTGTTACTTATAATATCTGTGGCACGACTAAAGTGATTTGAGTTAAACTTGGCATGCTGGCAGTTATTTTGTGCATTAAATACACAAACTGATTACTTATTTAGTATGTTGATTATATAAATTGAAATTTAATTTAAACTTCATATCTTAATAATTATTTAAAAAATATCACACCACTTTCTGCATGCAAATAATAGTACTATGTAATGCCACGTTTAATTTTACAAAGAAGTCTCATACTTCTGCACACCAAGAATAAATTAAAACAGTTAATGGTATCAAAGAAATGTCAGTAACACCGCCCATCTGAAAATAAAGTTTCAATGGCACTATCTCAAAAAAAAAAAAAAAACTAACATTTTAGCGTATTATCATATCTCAAGAGATAATCTACCTATTACTATTAATTAATGTAAAATATTCCTTTTGCTTGGACGTATTTTCAATACGTATTATCTCCAAGTAATTTATTTTAGTAAATTATCAAATTTACTTATGTATGAATGTATGGGAGAGTAGATATGTTTATCTACTTGCTTGATCATTCACATAACCTTATAGGTATTTCACTATCCCATTAAGAATACATTATGATATTTGATGTATAAATTATTTTAAGTCTCTAGATATTATTGGTATTTTGTGTGTTCATAAAAAAAGTAAACTATGTTCTGTTCGCAGTTTTCACGCCAACTGCACAGCATGTGAGCTGAACAAGTATGGCAGTATATATTTTCGTATAGATGAATTCGATTTTTTAGATATATTGTTAGTATGCCAGGTAAAGATATTCAACAAGGAAAGTATTTGATGTTNTTATTTTAAGTCTCTAGATATTATTGGTATTTTGTGTGTTCATAAAAAAAGTAAACTATGTTCTGTTCGCAGTTTTCACGCCAACTGCACAGCATGTGAGCTGAACAAGTATGGCAGTATATATTTTCGTATAGATGAATTCGATTTTTTAGATATATTGTTAGTATGCCAGGTAAAGATATTCAACAAGGAAATTATTTGATGTTGTATCTTTGTTTGCAGCAAACGTTTTCTTACCACTAATGTCATTTATAGAATATCCTCTTCTGCTGATACTATTTCTAATATATTTTTTTTAATAATCATTTTCATGAAACACATATTTGCTTCTTTTGTCTCCTGACACTGAAGGTCAGCGAGTGTGTTGTATAGAGTAATTTAAGGTGCAACTAATTACTGTTTGCCCGTTCGCAGTTTGCTACGTGAGGAAAGTGAAGGACATGCTCAGCAAAAGTAAGCAAGAATATAAAACATCCGACTTGCAAATGACTTTATACATAGTGATGTGGAAGTTTCATGGAGGGGTAACGAAATGGGTAGACACTGATTTCACAAACTAAATAAAAACTTATAGAAAATGAAAGCAATAATTGTTAGTACAATTTCGGTAACGGGAGAAAATCCGCGTGCTCCGTTAAAAAAAGATAAATAAACAAGAAGTTTCTGAAATAACTAATGAGCCTGCTTTCCTCAACATGGGTGCAATTAATTTTTTTATATATTCTTAAAAGCTGAGTTGGTAGGAAGGACTTGAATTCTCTTTATAAGCAATAACTTTAAAAAGCAAAAAAATTAACTTATGCAACAGTAAGTAGTGAGGCAATTCCAAAAACACACATGCCTTACCCGGGACTTAAACCTAGAAAACTTTGTAATATAAGCTAGTGTGCAATCCACTGCATTGCGGAGGTTGGATTCGGACCATGAACTAAGGATTTAATCAATCCAATGTTTCGAATGATAGGGTTTAATAACCTAAAATATTTGCAGGGGTTTTATTTTAAAAATAAGTGACTGAGCCACATAAAACATGTAAGTTTAAATGGCTTAGATAGCGCTAATTGTGTGAAGAATTTGATGGAAATCGGTTGTTTGGTCACTAAGATATGGCATAAAAAACTTTATTTTCTTATTTGATGCTATCGTACAAAATAGCCAGAAAAATATTTTGGTTAAATTATTTAATATATATGTCAAACCTAACTAAATTATTTATGAAGCTGTCATTTTGAACATTGTTGTCTGTCCCATTTAAATCATGAAATTTTACATTGCCTTCTGTAGCATTTATGGTGTGCACAATTTGGTACAATTTTATTTGATATGTTCCAGTAAAACATTTGGTGGGTATCGGTTGATTGGCCCTTGAGACATGGCCTAAAATCTCCATACTTTCATGTGGCGATCCNTAAAACATTTGGTGGGTATCGGTTGATTGGCCCTTGAGACATGGCCTAAAATCTCCATACTTTCATGTGGCGATCCTCATAAATGGAGTGCCAAAAAGTAATGTAGTAGCAATTACGATGATTGTTGTACGAGTATACAGGCAATATACAAAGTTAAGTTTAAATAGATGACATTGTTTCGTATATATCGCCCACAAAGCTAAAATCATTGTATAGCCGCCATTCTGAAAAAAGTGGGCACTAAATTAAAAAAANAAAAAAGTGGGCACTAAAATTAAAAAAATACATTGATTATTATGGCCTACCACAGTACATCTTCGCCAAATTTTGTAAGAATGGTTTTTATTGTTTCCCGAAATACGAGATAAAATAATTATTTTTTATTGGTAGGTCTATCTTACAAAATTACAGAGAAATGAGTATCTGCATATAAAAATTTGAAGGTTGTAATAGGTACTGCCAACATACAAAGTNTTACAAAATTACAGAGAAATGAGTATCTGCATATAAAAATTTGAAGGTTGTAATAGGTACTGCCAACATACAAAGTAAAGTTGGAATTTGTTTCGTTAATAAAAAATACTGAGTCAAAATATTTAAATAGCCACCATTTTGGAAATAAGTGCCCGACCTACATAAAACATACCAGTTTACACCACCTGCACCAGTACTATTTTTTTTGCCAAATTTGGAAGGAATCTGTCAATCGTTTCCCGAGATATGACAACAAAATTTATTTACTCGCATGGCGCTATCTTACAAAGTTATGTTGGAATAGATTTTTTAGTTTCGACAATATAGCATTCTAAGGTAAAATTGCTTTATGGCCACCATTTTGAAAAGATGTGTCTGACATGCTTAAAACATATCACATAATATCATCTGCATCAGTACTAATTGTTTGCAAAATTTGGCAAGAATCGGTTATTTATTTACCGAGTTATGACATAATAACTTAATTTATTCGTATAGTAATATCTTACAAAATGACCGACAAGAGTGGTTATCTTTTGGTATATATGATATTTCTAACAGATACTTTCAGTGTACAAAATTTGGTCAAAATTGGTTAAATGGTATGGCAGATATACAAAATAAACTTAAAACCTTAGTATGGCCGCCATTTTGAAAATAAATTACTAATCAAGTTCAATCACTTACTTTTACACGGCCTAGCACAGTTTTACTTAAATATTAAATTGGGTGATAATTGGTTGAATAATTTTAGAGATATCATGTAAAATCTTTCTTTTTTAATTAGCGCTGTATTACAAAATGGCTAACCATCAACAATATCCATCTCAAAATGTACTACTTGCACAATGTTTTGCCAGCATATAAAATGTGGTTTAAATAGGTCGAATGGTTCCCGAAATATGACATCACCCAAAAAAATTTTTATGGCCGCCATTGTGAAACTATGGGCCTGACTTGGTCGAAAACTATAACAGCCAGGTGTGCTTACTAAGTATTATTTTGGTGAAATTTGGTTGAAGGGTTAAAAAATTGAAAAGGTGGAACAAACACACGCCCAGACACACACAGACACACATGCATACACACACATACAGACATGCACACACAGTAAAGTGAACTCATAAGCCTTTCTTTCCTTCGGAAAGTAGGCTAATAAATCCCTGCCTCGTATAATGTTAATTACTTCTTGAAAGAAACGTAAAAATAACACCTACTCAAGCATGGCTGGCACGACTCTTCGAATAACGCAATGGCACTTAAAGGAAAGTGTATCATTTTAAAAGAACCTAAGTGATAATTTTAGTGCTTTTTTCTATATTTGCAAATAAATCATACGCCATATTCTTCTTCCTCCCTACAGTACGGNACAGTAAAGTGAACTCATAAGCCTTTCTTTCCTTCGGAAAGTAGGCTAATAAATCCCTGCCTCGTATAATGTTAATCACTTCTTGAAAGAAACGTAAAAATAACATCTACTCAAGCATGGCTGGCACGACTCTTCGAATAACGCAATGACACTTAAAGGAAAGTGTATCATTTTAAAAGAACCTATGTGATAATTTTAGTGCTTTTTTCTATATTTGCAAATAAATCATAGGCCATATTCTTCTTCCTTCCTACAGTACGGNTGTGATAATTTTAGTGCTTTTTTCTATATTTGCAAATAAATCATAGGCCATATTCTTCTTCCTTCCTACAGTACGGGGGGAGTTTCTAGGACTCCTTAAGTTGACAGTGGATTCGCATTGGAAATAATCCAGATTTGATTGTCGGTTCAGCCATTCTGAGTGCCTGAAAACCGGATGCTGCTCGTCCATCCGCCTAGTAGGGGGGAGCCTGGAAACTGAATACCTGATGGGGTAGTCGTAACGGCTATGGAATGACTGCTCCAGTTGGGCCTAATCCTAGTTACAGGCTCTAGTGGTGGTAAACCGGCGCAAGTGTAAGAGTAAGCTTAGGCGAACTCCGGTGGGGCCCACTCATTGGAAGTAGTGATCCTTTTGGGTGTTCCCCAGCCACTATGAAAGCTTCCAACTTAACTCCAGTAATGGAGCAGTGATGAGAATATATAGCCTAGCACTGCTCAAGTCCATCTCCACCTCCTCGTGGTCTGGGCTGGTAACATGGCGGCCACGCCATGGCTAACGCAGTGAGGATGATTGAAGGCGGTAACGGGCCTGTCTGTGCACAGACAACCAGTTACGGCGAGGTTATGTGCAGTCTTCCAGGGGCTGATCGCGGGTCTGCCTCTGGGTGGTAGTGGTTGAACCTTCTGCTTGGAAGGAGATCTGGAGGTGGGTACTTGCCTGGAGGGCGGACACTTCATGTACTAGAAGGGTCGGTAGCCGCTGCCGTGGAAAGTAAGCGTGCCGGCTCGCGCAGGGGTGTCAGATTCGAAGAGTTGTGTGCTCATTAAGGAAGGATCGACGGTCTGGTCCACCTAGTAAGAGGACTCGTTCACAAAGCGGGTTTGTAGAGGTGGATAGTCCTCGGCCCCATCAAGGTGGTACGTGCGGATTCAACTCCGTACGCTGCAGTTGACAGGTGAGGTGGAACCACCCTCGGGTGGAGAACATCCACCCATTGCGATTGGAAAGGGCGTCACTCTTTCTATTGGCAGTATTCAACTACTGTCAATTAGAGCACTGACTGAGCTCAAATCTATTCATGGTTATGAACTTAGTCCTATCTGGAGGGGAGTGCACACATTTTACAGCTTGATGTGAAATACAAGCATATTTTCTCTATATGCAATCTGTTGTGGCAATATGCAAAGCCTGAATGTTAATGGGAAGTCCTGATCTCTACTCCCCTAACACTGCTCTGAAAGTTGTCTCCTGCTAAACCATAATGGATCAGGCGAAGGAGGAGCAGACTGCGTCAAAAAACGCGGCACTTCGGTGTCGATAACAATGTCGACCTTGGGGGCCGTGTTGGGTCTGGGCTGTGGTCTGGCAACCAACCTATAATGGGTGTAATGTGAGGGGACCGAGTGCTCTGAAAACAGGACTGCCACTGAAGTCCGCTGAGTNTATAATGGGTGTAATGTGAGGGGACCGAGTGCTCTGAAAACAGGACTGCCACTGAAGTCCGCTGAGTAGTGGGGGGGGGGGGCTGGAACCTGAGTACCTGGTGGTTCGGTCGTGAAGAAAGCGGAATGATCGATCCTGTCTGATCATCCCCCGGTTACAAGCTCTAGCAGTGGTAAACCGCCGAAAGTGTAAGAGTAAGCTGGTTGTGAGGTGGTTCCCCTGGCAGCCCACAGTCTGGATCGCTGTGGTGTTCGTCNCCGAAAGTGTAAGAGTAAGCTGGTTGTGAGGTGGTTCCCCTGGCAGCCCACAGTCTGGATCGCTGTGGTGTTCGTCGGCCCGAGCTGCCCTCTTCTGGTGAGCTCCGGTAGGGCCCGCTCATGAGAAGTCGTGATCGAATTGGGTTCGCCCTGCCACTGCGAAGGCTGCTGACTCATCCCCTTAATGGGGCAGTGATGCCGAATATATAGCCTAGCACTGCTCAAGTCCATCTCCGCCTTCTCAGGGTATGGACTGGTAACACAGTGGCCGTGCCGTGGCTAACAGAGTGAGGACAATTTAAGGCGGTAATGGCCTGTCTGTGCACAGATAACCAGTTACGGCGAGGTTATGTGCAGACTTCCAGAGGCTGTATATATTCTTCGCCATGCGGTGATGACCCGCGAACCGAATTGCACTCCTCCAGCTGAGGCCTTGACCTGGCAAGTTGGGCTGATCTCGGGGTGGCGGAACTCCTACGAAGGGACTGTCTGGTGCCCTGGAGGAGTTGGGCTGTCCTGGGTGAAAATTCAGTGTGCATGTCTGAAAATTGTGGGTACCCAGGTGATCAGTTTGAAAGTCCCAGCTTCGGCCATGCTGATCGTGGGTGGGTCAGACTCTGGATGTCATTGGTTGAACCTTCCACTGGAAGGAGATCTGGAGGCGGGTACTTGCCTGGAGGACTGGCCCTGCATGACAGTAGGGTTGGTAGCAGCTGCCGTGGAACGTAAGCGTGCCAGCTCCCTTAGGTGTCAGTTTCGAAAGGTTGGTGCTCGCTAATGAAAGGTCGATGGTCTGGTTCGCCTAGTAAGAGAACTCGTTTACGAAGCGGTTTCGTAGAGGTGGATAGACCTCGGCCCCATCAAGATGGTACGTACGGATTCAACTCTATACTCTGCTGTTGACAGGTGAGGTGGAACCATCCGCGGGTGGAGAACATCCACCCACTGCGATTGGAAAGGGCGTAATCTCTTTCTATTGGCAGCATTCAACTGCTGTCAATTAGAGCTCTGACCAAGCTCAAACATCTACTCGTTATGAACGAATGTCTGGGAGAGTGCACACACATCAAACAGCCTGATGTGAGAATTAACAGCCAGAAGTGTGAAAACAATGTGTCATATCCTGAGGTGCACTCTCTATTATACTGCTCAGAATTATGTCTCCTGTTATAACCAGTGGGCTCAGGTAAAGTAGTAGCAGCCGTAGTCAAACTTGCTACACCAAGTGTGTAGAAAACATGTCGACGAGTCGGTGGATTTTCTTGGGGTATCTCCGCCTTCCAAGGACTCCCACATCTCAGTTTTGGTTCTCCACCTGGCGCCAACAAGGGAGCCAGGTCGGCCGATGCACCACCCCGTGGTGCGGGAGGGTCAACGAAGCCCGGGAGTAAGTCAGCCCGAGACACCTCAGTGTGTCGCAGCAATCTGGAGGAGATGGCCCCTGTGAGGCGCCCTCCAAACCCGGGCACAGCGAAGCCGTCTGTTGCGGGAAGCGGCCTGGCGTGTGAGGAGCACACTCCCTCCCCCGCCTCTCTCTAGGCGAAGACGTGAGAGTTTTGACAGCGAAGCTGGGTACTCGGGATGCGCAAGCGACTCGATCTCGTTTATACCTGTAGAGTCGGTGAAAACTCGGCAGAAACTTAAGAACTTGGAATGCCGCGCACGTAAGGGGACGGGTTTTTGCCCCCCCTCCCCCTTGTTACCGGACGGCAGCCTCAATGGCTATTGAGTCGTCCCCAGATCGCTGTCTTGATGGCCAGGTCCTGGAGACTGAACTCGCTCGGGATATACAAAAGAGCAACTTGCTATGAGGTAGCAGAACCCGGAAGCGCAAGCGGAGCTCGGGTCAGAGGAAAAGGGCCCTGGCCAAGGCAGACTCGGACCCTGGACCTGCATGTCGGTGCGGGAGGATTGCCTGTATCGACTCGGCAGGAAAAGGAACCAGTAAAGGCTGGAATTTTGGGTTCAAAAGCCACCAGTTCCCAGCTGGCAAATCCCAGCCTGCCGGTGATAGACTTGCTACAACCCCACAAGGAAGCAGCGGCGGTTATCATCACCATTGGATCCCTCATCGAGGCTTCCCGAAGCCGCACGTGAGGTCTTGTCGCCTGCAGTGAAGCCTTGCCTTGATAGGCTTCGCTCATTGGTTGATGCAATGTTACACAACAGTTTCCGCTTGCAGGGAATGGTCAAGGCTGTTGAAATATAGTCTCAACGGACAAGGAACGCAGGCAGTAGTTTGGGCTAGGCCACATGATGCGAGGGTACTGTAGTGTGGGGCTGGCCCGTGCGCGCAGGAACGCCCCACACCGCCGGTTACACGACATGCAGCTGCTAGAAAAGTTGTGATGGTTTATCCTGTGGATGTGGGCTCCTCAATGGTTGTGATGCGGGAGCATCTGCAGAAGGAGCTTGCTCCAGAATGAGCGACTCTCCACATCTGTGGAATTCGTCCCATTGCTGGAGGAGGCCTGGTGGTTGAAGCAGGGGATGATGCCACCTTAGACTCGGTCAAGAGGTTGGTTGCGGCTCACCCTGAATCACTGAAAGTGTGTGAGGTACGAAAGCTGGATCCGACGGTCGTCATCTGTGATGTCTCCAGAAGAGAAGATAGCAAGGAGAAGTTGGCGGAAGCCATATTTAGCAAAAACCTGGCTGAACAGGGTGATTCCCGAGCGGATCTTGTGAAAGGGTTTGAGATTCGTCGGCACTTAGGCAACAAGGCTGCTGGCGAAGTGCACTTGGTGGTCCAATGTAAGCTTGGGCTGCGGCGCCTGCTCCTAAGGGCAGGAAGGCTGTACATTGGACTAAGCAGCTTTAGAGTCGCTGACTATGTAATGCCCTTGTGGTGCTACAAGTGTCAGCGTTTTGGCCACCACTCCAGCCGCTGTAAGGCGGAAAATCCTATCTGCGGCTTTTGTGGAGAGACAGGGCACAACCTGCGCAGCGTGGCGGGGTCGAGGCCTAACTGTGTAAATTGTTGGAGGGCAGGGTGTCTAGGTTCAGTTGACCATGAAACCTCCTCCAGAAACTGTATGTTCATGGCGAGAGCCATAACGGCAGAAGTAGAGAGAACTCGGTATCAGAGTGATTAAATGTGCCCAGATTAATATGCAAAGATCATCTGGTGCTACAGGTGAGTTGAATGAACTTCTTCTCAATAGCAATACCGACATCGCCCTGGTGTAGGAGCCATACTCTGTAAAGGGGAGGTTTCCTGGATTTACAGGGTGACGAGCATCTGTAGGCGAGCACCCGATGGCGGGAATAGTGGTTCAGAATAAGCACTAGATGTACTAATGCTAAATAATCTGTCCGACACACACCATGTGTTTGTCCAGATCACCACCTGTGGGCGAGGCGAGGTATACTTAGTCTCATCTTATTTCCAGTTCGCAGACGACATCGAGATACACGTATCACGATGGGCGGTGATTCTGCAGGAATTACACAGCAAGGAGGTTATCTTGGGTGCCGATGTTAATGCCAAAAGTGAGATATAGCATTCCCTCACTAATGGTACCAGGGGGCGGAAATTGACTGAGTTTGTCGTTGCCAATTACCTTAAAGTGGAAAACCGATCAGGACATCTGTTCACCTATGTCTCGGATGCCCATGAAACCGAATCCAATATTGACATAACACTAACCACTGATCCTGCTGTTGGTCTGTTCGCTGACTGGGTGGTCACCGAGGATTCGTCCAGTGACCATCGGCTCATAAGGTTTTCCCTTAGCCCAGTGGGGCGGAGCGGAACAGATGTGACGACGGTCCCTTGGACCTGTTACATTTACAAGGGTACAGACTGGAGAGTCTACGATCAAACTCTGTTGAAACATATAGACACTCGATCACCGTCCTTCGACTCAACCTCGATTGAGGATAGGGCAGAGGCTCTTACTCTGATAATGCAGAACACCTCCGAGGAGGTGCTAAGGAAGCACAGTACCCATCCTCGTGGCAACACCTGGTGGACAGATGGGTTTGATGTGCTCCGTAAAGACGTGCGTGATATGTGTAAACAGTTGCAGCGCTTGTAGGGTGACACCCGACTTGCTGCTGCGGCTCGCTACAAATTGATTCGTCGGGAGTACTTCGACAAAGTTCGTGAAGGCAGGTTGGAGTCATGGAGGAAGTTTGTCGAGACTGAAGGTAACAAGGACCCCTGGGGAATTGTCTATCGAGTAGCATCTGGGAAGTTAAGGGTTGAGGAGCCACAGAATAACATTCTTGTGGACGGACACCATGGTCTGGATAGTGTTGAAGATTCAGTGCATATGCTGGATGTGCTGCTCCCCAGTGATGATCCGGCTGGGGAGGGGTTTGATCATGGGCGCATAAGGGAGAGTATGTTCCTCCCACCAAGTGGAAAGGAGACTGCTCCATTTACGGAGAAAGAAATTACTGATGCGGTCAACCACATGGGAAAGCGTACAGCTCCTGGATTGGACGGTATTACAGCTGAGGTACTCAAACGAGCAAACCCGCGGCTGAAAAAGAATTTCCTGACCCTAGCGAACGATTGTCTAACATAGGGCATCTTCCCAAAACTCTGGCAGATAGGTTTAGTATGTACCTTATATAAAGGAGAAGGGAGGGATCCCGCTTCAGTATCTTCCTACTGACCCCTCTCTCTATTGTCAGTATTGGCAAAAGTGCTTGAAAAAGTGGTAAACTGGAGACTCTCGTCCTACTTGGACACCGATAATTTGTTGGCTGATAATCAGCATGGGTTCCGATGTGGCATCGTAATAAATGAAGCCCTCTATACAGTGTATACATAATTGGAAGAGCCACGGCCAAGTATGTAATGGGTGTGTTTCTGGACATCAGTGGTGCCTTTGACAATTCTTGATGGCCAGAGATACCGTGCGCACTGAAGCTCATGCAGTGTCCTTGCAATCTCTATCTCCTGGTATGTAACTATTTTACAGACCGGAAAGGGATCATAGTCCTGAAAAATTCTCAATTTGAGAAGGTACTAACAAAGGGTTGCCCACAAGGGTCGGTCCTCGGACCGTTGTTCTGGAATAATCTCTTTGCATCTTCTTGCACCTTCCGCTGTCTGAAGACTGTCGACTATTTGGGTATGCGGATTATGGCTTAGTCCTTGTCTCCGGTAACTCTCGACGTGAGTTGGAGCAAAAGGCACAGGCAATCTTGGGTTCGGTTGCAACTTGGGTGCGGTCTGGGAAGTTTTACTTCTCAGCACATAAGTCCAAGTGTATGATGCTAAAGGGACGATTTAGAGGTGTTTATGGACATTACCTCAAAGTGGAGTTGAACAGAGCCCGACTTGAGTTTGTGAAGGCTTACAAGTATCTTGGTGTCCTTCTTGATGAAAGAATAACTTTCACTCCGCATGTCACCTACGTAAGTAGAAAGGCCATGGTTCTTTTTCAAAGGTTGCGAGTGATGTCCCCGGGTCACCGAGGACTGAACTTCAAAATCTTACTTGGTCTGTATAAGGGGGTCTTTGAACCCATCATGATGTACGGCTCCATTATGTGGTATAAGCAAGTGGGTCATTCTCACATAAGGCGAAAGCTTTTGAGTGCACAGCATGTGGCGCTGATTGCAGTAACTAAGGCGTATTACACTGTCTCGACAGATGCGTTGACAGTACAGACTGGAGTAGTCCCACTGGATCTCCGTGTAGCCAAGCTGGGTTCGCTCGTGAAAGAAAAGGCCACAGGAATACTGGACCCGGAGAGTCGGGAAGTTGCATGGGAGGAAACCGCCGATGACTAGCAAAGCCGATGGTCGTCCTCTGTAAAGGGGCGAATGACCTACGCTGTGTCTCCCTGTGTCCGGCAAAGAGTACAGCAAACCCTCTATCCAGGCCCCAGTCTGATTCAGTTCCTCTCAGGACATGGTAACTTTAAGGCAAAANAAGAGTACAGCAAACCCTCTATCCAGGCCCCAGTCTGATTCAGTTCCTCTCAGGACATGGTAACTTTAAGGCAAAATTTCATGAACTGGGCCTTATTGATGATCTGCTCTGCGATGATTGCCTGGTGCCGCACACCATGGAGCATGTGCTTTATGTTTTTGTGCGCTTTGAAGATCTCAGGGAGCAGCTGAGATGGAAACTGCTGCTCCTAGGACTCGACTTTGACCTGGCAGTGATAAAGTCTGCCAACNCCTCAGGGAGCAGCTGAGATGGAAACTGCTGCTCCTAGGACTCGACTTTGACCTGGCAGTGATAAAGTCTGCCAACAGCACCGCGAGAGCATCGCTGTCGGAATTTTCCAGGAAGGTCATGCGCTGGCTCAGAGACGTAGAACGTGCTCCAGCTGTGCGGTTGCCTAACACTCCCTTGCAAGCTGACTAGATTCAGCNCGCTGGCTCAGAGACGTAGAACGTGCTCCAGCTGTGCGGTTGCCTAACACTCCCTTGCAAGCTGACTAGATTCAGCTCAGGAGTAAGGCTGTGTGAAACCAAGCCTGTATGCTTAATATGGGTAGCCCTGATGGGGCAGCAGTCTGGTAAATCTCAGTAAGTTATACGTGGGTATTCTTAGCTGAATGAAATGAAGATCAAGTAGACCAGAATGGGGGCTGGGGTCGTTCGAACCGATGGAAGAAAGCGCCCATGGCCATTAGCCCTATAAGCCATCCCTTAGTGAGAAATCCTCTGGGTGTTGGCCGGATTATGTGTGTGGCCACGCAAGTGAGCACATGCATGTAGCTCCATCGCTCTGTTCGGTTAACTGTTCTGGTGCGTCTGATCTGAAGTTACAAACTGCAATTTGGCGTCTCCCTTTTCCGGTTTAGAAGACCCTCAGTGTCGAATTTCCTGTACGAATAACCATACCTCTGCTTATTGCAGAGTGGTGCTCGGACCTATGAAGCTCAATTGTAGTGGCAGTTGGGTGGAGGGGCATGTTTTCCCAGAGACCTTGGTGGTGGTACCGGACTGTCCAAGATATGGAAATGTAAGCTCTGAAAGACGTCTCTTGTTATGCCCTAGTAGATCAGGTACAAGAGGGGAGGAGGTGAGGAGAGCCGGACATGTTCCAGAAAACATGTCAACGAGTCGTTCAGCTTTACCTACTTATTTACCTATCTTCCTGCCTACTTAAAGTTAGGTGGTAGGCATCCACGTTCTTGAGGTTTCAGGTCACTTCCATGCCACCTAGAATCCAAACGTGGTAACCAGCACGTTGCTCCAGAAAGGGTGGACGAAATGCCAACCCCATATCGTGCCATTGCTATCCTCTCGCTACTGGCGAAGAAAATAATTTCTTTGCTGGCTTGGGCCAACAGATGACACTAAGACCCAACCACCAGGTCATGAGTAGAATATAAATTTATGTTCGGGCACATGGATCATGAGATGGTGTAAGGAGCATATCAATGCCCGATCAACTGGCGGCCATCTTGTGATATCACGACAGTCAAAACATCTCAAGTTACTCCATGTTTATTCAACAACAAAATAATTTTTATTAACAAAAATTTAAAAAAAGGAAAAACATTTGAATGTAAATTTTTACTATTTTTTTTGCATAAGCCCGCAAATCAGCAAGGTGGTCTCAACACATTTTGAAAAAGTCTGCAAATCAGCCAGGTGGATTCGAGGCACTTAGATGTGTGAGCCAAAAAGTCAGTAGATTAGCGAGGTGGACAAAAGGCTCCGAGTCAAGCTCAGTCGATCAGGAGGTACAGCAGTCAAGATTGTTTACATTATTGACCCAGCTTTATATTTTTTGAATACATGTACCCTTGAACTACGATAACTCGATGATGTTAAATTTAAAAAATCTAAAACAAATCACGAAATTATTATTTAAAAAAGTAAAAAGTTGGAAAAAAAATTAGTACATTTAACCCCGACCGCCATACTGGATTTTCAAGTCCTTGATCATTAACTCCAGCTACCCTAAAACTGGAAAATCAAGAAAAATCGCAACATTTAATTAAAAAATGGCAAAATATCGTGGAAATTTGTAAAAAGTTATAAATATTATGACAATTAAAAGTAATCGCGAGATTAAATTAAACATTTTT
This sequence comes from Clitarchus hookeri, assembly GCA_002778355.1. Taxonomy (NCBI): domain Eukaryota; kingdom Metazoa; phylum Arthropoda; class Insecta; order Phasmatodea; family Phasmatidae; genus Clitarchus; species Clitarchus hookeri. The sequence continues at coordinate 123,409 of NQII01004308.1, read as the reverse complement.
AAAAGCATAACAATATTAAAAATTTCGGGGAAAATTTACTATTCAAATAAGTTTGGGATTCGATTTTCGTAAAGATGACAGAGCACACATCTTAGCAGCATGTAGAACAGCAGACGACTGACCACCACCACTATAAATCATTGGCTACATATTTAGTTCCTCACTTAACTAACCCCTTAAAATTAATAATTTTATTTCCATCACACTCAACCACCAAACCTCCCTGATCAATCACCATTTACCCACCGCAACTCGACCTCCCACCACTATTACTAGACAGTGCTTGTAATTTAATGATGTCACATTCCTCTCTCGTGATTGGCTTTTGGTCATATAACATCTCAACATATCAATGTTAATAAAGTGGCCAAAGTTGTGCCACATTAAAGTCCTTCGTCCGATACGAGAGGCGAAATATAGCTCTCTTCTCCGGTATATTCAGCATTTAGTCTGGTAAGTTATTTAATCTTTACAACAGTTCGCGGGGTAATATCGGTCTTGCTTGTAATTACACATAAAAATTTCCAAAAAAAAAAAAAAATCACAAATTTAAAGTATTAGTTGAACAAGAGTGCTGTTAGAATGATATGTATGATGTCATAAAATATTGCTATATACCTTCGTAGCTTTAAAGCAACATATCCATGCCAATTATTTATAATCTATTCTCTGTCACGTCATATATAGTCTCGATGAACATTTACACGAAGAGTTCAAAATGTTAAACTAACATATTGTGAGTGTCAGTCTGGCTCCCAGAATCGTGGCAGGTTCTGGGAATGTTACTGGCTTTGTCGAGGCTAAACCATCGTTTATAACTCATTTGAAAAAAAAAGTGCTTGCAAAAAAATAACGCTTCCGCAAAACAAATTTGCATTTTTTTGAGCTGGAATAGAAAAAAAAACCGTTAGTCAGCTTACAAATAATGTTGGAGAAAATGTACAAAGAGCTTGGTTGGTGGGTATAGACTGGGGGAGGGGGGACGATCGAAAATCGTAGTTAACTACGATTTTCGAACCATTAGACCTTCGAAATTCAGTATGTAGATACTATTTCCAACTTCGGAAATGTAAGTATAACATGTTAGCCCCTAGATTAAGATATTTTTTAAGCATACTTGACCGTAATTTTTCGAACCACTGGCCGCAGAGTCAGCTGAACTCAGATTGTAGGTAACACGAAAGGCACTGATACTTCGTATTAGGAGAGAAGTACTTTTACAAGCACAGGTAGCGTAGCACAATGCCACCATATTTAATTTAAATTGCCAATAAACCTAGCTAATCATAGCCTTTTCAATTCAGTGGAAATGCTTCAACATATTTGCTACTTACTACAGTAAGCACTACCAGTATCACACGTATCACAAATACACAAACCATACCTAATTACTGATCTTGTAAACATATAACAATGGACCACACCACCCATACCAGCTGTCCATAACAACAGACAGTACTAAAAAACCATACTAAACGTACATACCAACCATACCAGACATACCAATTGACGAAAGCAATGACAATATCAGCCTTACTGGACATACCCGACAACCATACCAACCATAGCTATCAATCTTACCAGCAAACCGGTCCAACCGACCATCAATACTCGCCTATAATATTAAACTTACGTCAAGGCCAGACAACAAGACCAACCGACATCATTTGTCAGACCATACTACACATACTGGTCATAGACACCCATACTTCCATAACAAACTATCACACCAGCAGACCGGTACAACCGATCATCAATACCAGCAAAACGTACCAAATGAACACCAAGACCAACTACCAAGGTCGGTCAGACTATATCACCTATACCAACCGGATATGCCAAATAGCCACACCATTCTCAAACCATACATAGAATAGATTCATGTAGAAACTCTATCCATTTGAACTCAAGGGGTCTCCTTAATTAAATTTCGCCTGTAATATTAGTTTTTGAGCGTAAACCTGTATCGCGGTAAATAATAGTTTGGGAACACGACTTTATCCAGGAAAGGTTAAAAGTATTTTTCTAGAGCCGGCGCTTTAAACTTTTGGGTATTGCATGTTTTTAAAGAGAAAAAATAGTGAAACCTGTAAAAACTCGCATATTTAGAGCTCGTCTGCGCAGTCTCCTTGCACGGAAATGGAACACTACAAAATGGCATTTGTAATTTAATACTTTGGCTTTTATTGCGTGTAATAATATTCCAGTGTTATAGATCTAATTACCGAGAAATTCGACTTTCCTCAAACGTCTGTTGCAGTGTTATAAGTGTCCCTCATGTCCCGCATCGTAGGCGAGGATGGGAAACTCGCGAGCATGGCTTGCTGCCAAGGTTGAGAGAGGAGACAGTCCGCGACGGCGCTTGGAGGGGTGTAAGGACGGGAAGAAAGCGCCCAGGCGGGTTACCTGATATAAGGGTGAGAGGAAGAAATGCGTGCATGTATCCCTTGTTTACGTTTCTGAACTGTTCGCGACTTACTGACTTACTCAATGTCATTGGGTGAAAACGATTGACGGGAGTGTCAGAAATGATTACCGAAGAGGGAATAGAACTAAACTGCGTCTGAATCCAAAAAGAACGGAGAATAAAGACAGTGGCATTAATAAATTTCAGCAACATAGGTAATTTACAGTTCTACCTCAGTTCCGATGAGGTAGAAGCGAAGTGGAGACAGAGTTGCTGCGGAACTTATAGCGGACGAAACGGGAGCACCCAGAGAAAAGTAGCTTATTGAGAACAACATGTGCCACTTTCTCCACATATGAAAATCCAGGGAGACCCAGGGCGCCAGGAAGCGAGACCAGTTCACCGTGGAGGGAGGCGCTAGCGCGGCCCCTTCAGTCTAGATGGCTAGTTGGGCGGAGGACATGTCATGACAAGCTTAGCTGCTAGTATTAATATGTGTTTCGATATAAATATTATAATATAATAATCTTCTATTATTTATGTTAGATGTTACAAATTGAAAATGGGAATACTTTTTTTTTTACTAAATTTAATTTCTTAAGCTTTAAGGAGTAATTATAGGTTCCAGAACAAAAACAGTTATTTTTGTAGGAGTTCGCAACTNTAATAATCTTCTATTATTTATGTTAGATGTTACAAATTGAAAATGGGAATACTTTTTTTTTACTAAATTTAATTTCTTAAGCTTTAAGGAGTAATTATAGGTTTCAGAACAAAAACAGTTATTTTTGTAGGAGTTCGCAACTAGTATTGCTCTGTATGTGATCGCAAAACGTAAGGAGAAGCATAGGTCGCGACTCATTAATGAGCCAAAAACTGGGTTGGACCATCGTCAGAAATGGAACAAAGCATAATTGTCAAAGAATTCTTGCAGAGTGTCACGATGCATGGTATAAAACACCATAAGTTAATTGGTGACGGTGACTTCAGGTGTTCACAGGAAATTGACTGTATGCCTTGTGGTCCCACACTTCCAGTTCAAAAAACTGAATGTCTTTACCATGTTTTACGAAATTGTACAAGGTGCGTGAAGTGTGCAAAACAACAAACTGGGTGATGTGCACTTAAGAAATAATGCTCTCAGCAAAATACCACGACTGAGAACAGCTATAGTTGCAGTAATTAAGTACACGAAAAATGTAATAAATGTTTCCGGACACTTAAAAAATACATATTTAACAGTGTTCATTTTTTTCCGGTGATCATTCGAGCTGCAGCGAGAATTAATACTTCTGTGATGGTTATTCTAAACAGGGAGAAGTAAATATTTTACCATTGTTAAAAGAAACATGTATTTTCCACGAACTACGAGGGTTATTCGGAAAGTAAGGGCCGAATCGCCGTAGCTAATCGAATGTCACGCGNAGAGTGTTAATTTTTTTCCGGTGATCATTCGAGCTGCAGCGAGAATTAATACTTCTGTGATGGTTATTCTAAACAGGGAGAAGTAAATATTTTACCATTGTTGAAAGAAACATGTATTTTCCACGAACTACGAGGGTTATTCGGAAAGTAAGGGCCGAATCGCCGTAGCTAATCGAATGTCACGCGAACATTGTAACGCGCATGTGCACCGACTCCCGGCATGCCTTGCTCGTCAAACGACGCCATTTGCAATGGCATTGTTGCAGTGTGCTTTTTACAGTGTCAGTTTAAAATGTTTAAAACAATTGATAGGCCCACCGACTGTGAAATACGGTCAGTGATTCGGTTTTTGACAGCAAGGGACGTTTCAGCAGTGGAAGTTCATTGACGTGTAAGTCAATTGTTAGGCCCCAATGCGATGAGTGACAGCAAAGTGCGTACGTGGGCGAGAGCTTTCAAGGACGGACGGGAAAATGTCCATGATGAACCGCGATCAGGCCGACCATCAGTGATCACAGAAGATTTGGTCAAAGCCGTGGACGAAAAGATTCCTGAAGACCAGCGATTCACTATTTCAACTTTAGCACTGGAATTTCCGAATGTGGGTAGAGCAACTTTGCACGTTGGGTTCCCAGACTGCTTACTGAGGAACACCAAATGAAAAGAATGGCATGTCCTCTTGATTTTTTGGACCGATACCATAAGGAAGGTGATCAATTTTTAGAGAATATTGTCTCAGGGGACGAGACGTGGGTTTCTCACATGACCCCAGATCTAAATGCCAGTCCATGGAATGGCGTCACCCGACATCACCAGTTAAAGTCAATGCCAAGCGGGCAATCTCAACACGCAAGGTTATGGCAGCCATGTTATGGGATAGACATGGAGTCTTGTTAGTCGAGTTTATGCCGCAAGGGACAACAATCAATGAAGCCGCTTCATACACTACCCTGACTAAACTTCGACGTGCAATACGAAATAAGCGGCGTGGCATTCTGATGTCTGGAGTTTTGTTGCTGCATGACAATGCCAGGCCCTATTCTGCCATTCACACCCAATATCTGATCAGATAATTTGGATGGGAACAGATTGACCACCCACCATACAGTCCAGACTTGGCGACGAGCGATTTTCACTTGTTCCGCTACCTTGAGAGAGTCATAGTTGCGCCCACCGTTACCTGCGCTCGTTTGATATTCGGAAGAACTGGGTAGAACACCGGCCCTTCGAGTAATGCACACTTCCACAATACCCGGAGGACCTGACAGGGCAGCTACCATTGAGCAGAATGAAGGTCACCGGGAGATATCACCTTACACCGGGGCAAGGTACCCATGGTGCNCACCCAGAGAGCAAGGCCCCCCCCCAGACAGCCCACAGACCCCCAGACATCACCCATCTCAATGGTCGACGGTCTTTTAATCCTGCCGGAGAGGCATGCCAACTGGCAACACGAGGACACACAGGCTAATCTTTCACCCCGCCGGTTCGGGGCTGGACAGGCATCCACGATAAACCAGCGGCCTGCAACCCCAGCAGGCTCCCTGCGCTATTACCAGTTCGACAGTTTCCAGCCATGCATAGGACAACCCTGGGCAGGCAGGCATCCGGAAGGATATACACCTGGACAAACCCCACCCAGGGCCGGTTCGTCCTCCGTCGAAGGACTACCACATATCCAAGAGGAGGAAGTGAATTTCACATCTACCTCCAATTGGCAATGCCTCACCCATTTGAACCTAGAGCACCAACTAGTTTGGAGGTGCACTAGATGGGTATTTTCACAGATAGGGCCACCGCCCTGGCCATGCATAGACCAGAACCGACGAACGACCCCATCCCTCAGTCCAAACCAACCATGTTTGAACAAGTAGCCCTGAACCCTATTTCTAGGGCCAGCACCACTATCCACCATCGGATGTCTGAGAGACCTTTGCATATGCCTGAGGGCAATCAGGCCTCACTCAACCCCCGACTGTCCCTGCTAACGAATATTTAAACCACAGTCAGCACAAAACCCAACCCTCCTGGCCCCATGGGTAATGGACTTGGCTTCGGCCTCGACGCCCAGAAGTGAAAGGAAGGAGAAGCACGGGTTGGCNTCCTGGCCCCATGGGTAATGGACTTGGCTTCGGCCTCGACGCCCAGAAGTGAAAGGAAGGAGAAGCACGGGTTGGCAGCACCCGAGTGGTTTAACCACAAAAATCGCAAGTCTTAAACTTAGTTTTTGATCTATCACTAAGGTTTATGAGCACCAACCCTTTAAAAGCTACTAGGGCACTAGCTTTATACTCTGCCTCAGCTAAAAATGCCGCTTATTGACAGTTGGAAGGCAGGCAGAGTTTAATATTCTTTGAACATCACCGGGTTTGTCAAAACCATACTNTGCCGCTTATTGACAGTTGGAAGGCAGGCAGAGTTTAATATTCTTTGAACATCACCGGGTTTGTCAAAACCATACTGTGTCAAGTTGACTATACAGACACAAAGAGCACGGCTTTCTTGTATCAAAAGAGCTCCGGTGTAAGAATATGTCACTGAAACCACAACACTGGCGCTACCTTAGAGCTGACACAAAGGCCCTTCGTATCTGAGTCGGAGCATACAGCCATTCCCGAGGCATTGGTAAAAAAAAAATCCACTGCTTTGGTAGCGAATATAACCCAAGCCACGACGAACGATGGTGCGATGGAGGCACAGTGCGTCGACTGGAACACGAGCAGACACCTGCTGATGTGTTGTAGGGTTCTGAGCCGACCAAGTAAATGCCAGAGCTGATTATTTATAGGCTAACGTACAGTAGTCTCCCTTTAGTGCGATGTCCGGGCGCAAGAGTAATAGGAAAGTACGTGTACGAATAAGAAACAACTGCTGCCTAGCGTTCCCCTCAAACCCTCCACCACTTCTCCTTCGCCAGGGTTTTCCCTTTTTTTCAGGCAGGATATGCTTTTACGCTCCGCCCATATTCTAACTAGGGAGGCCCCTTAATGCCTGCGTTAATACCTGTATGTGGTCTTACGTCTGTGAATTTATATTCGAAGTATGCATTAATACCTATATGCCGATATTTTCTATCAGAGTACTTAAAGCACTGCTTTAAAAAGATTATTATAAAATTGGATACGGGCAATAAAAACATGTAATACATTTATTTAAAAAATAGTTGCCACATATTTTATACATTCGAATCTCAGTAACAGGAGTTTCGTTATATCATGCTATGTAGCCCCTGTCTTTCATTTTATATATGACTGAAGATATCTCCTTAATGTGCCAGAAATCTCCACCTTTCTGCAAGAGATCAAAAGAGCGAGTATATAAACAAGTTATTTCGTGCCANCCTTAATGTGCCAGAAATCTCCACCTTTCTGCAAGAGATCAAAAGAGCGAGTATATAAACAAGTTATTTCGTGCCATAGGGAAATACGTGGCCAGTGCTCTTGACAACTCCTGCTTCCCTCCCCTCACACCACTTTTCTTAAAGAATTCACTNTAGGGAAATACGTGGCCAGTGCTCTTGACAACTCCTGCTTCCCTCCCCTCACACCACTTTTCTTAAAGAATTCACTGGAGAGATGCGTGACAACGTCAAAAAATTCACCACCACCTTCACCGCCTTCATCATTTACACTGTTTTCATCAACGTCACTCTCCGCTTCTTCATCAGCACTGCCATCACCGAGTTTCTTTTTCTTGGCAGTTGGGGTGTCGTTATCAACGTTATTCTCCACAGCTACTGCTTCTGAATATTTTTTTTTTAAGCTCGTTTATTTTGAATGCCAATTTAGCAAGTGCATATNACTGGTTCTGAATATTTTTTTTTAAGCTCGTTTATTTTGAATGCCAATTTAGCAAGTGCATATTTCGCACGAACTCACTGTATCGTGCGCTGTACATCGCGTGTCGTGTCCATAGTAGCCTCGTCTTCTGAGAACATATAATGCAGCATATTAGCAATTCCAACACACGCTGCTTCTCAATGAGTGAAAGAGCACTACGCTCGTAGCCTTTTACGTGTTTATTAAAGTCATTACTTCCAGTGAATTGTTAATAACGTTTGTGTCAGCTAACAATCGCACGAGATAGGTTCTTCAAACAACCACCCTTCTCATGTCACCGAGCATCACAGATTTTACTAAAATATTTTGACACTACGAAGTTTCCCGGGTAATTTTTGGTCAATCGGTGAAGGTTTATATGTTGTCGTATTCGACATGCTCTATTTCGCGTTATTAGTGCTTGCAGCATTTTAACTCAAAATAAGTAATAGACTAAAGACCGATCCCTGCCCGAATTAATTAATGCTGGGATATGTGCGAAAAAAAAGTAAAATTAACACGATCTGAACATTTTTTCGTTTTTTGGGAGAACCATATCGGGAAAAAGGTAATTTTGGGGTTAAATCATCCATTTATGAAGTGATTTGGGGGTAAAATGAAATATTTAGGTGGTCCTGACATCACAAGGATGGCCACCAATTGACCGGTAATGTGATTCGCATAGAACTCCACCTTCGTGATACATTTGCCGTACAAACTTTCTTATTCAAATGTTATTGGATGGGATTCTCCGGTGTAAGCTCACGAGTGCCACAGAAACTTAAGTATGGACACGGAACAATCGGTAGGTGCCGTCAGAGGTTATCTGTGGTCACTGATTNTTTTTTCGTTTTTTGGGAGAACCATATCGGGAAAAAGGTAATTTTGGGGTTAAATCATCCATTTATGAAGTGATTTTGGGGTGAAACGGAATATTTAGGTGGTCCTGACATCACAAGGATGGCCACCAATTGACCGGTAATGTGATTCGCATAGAACTCCACCTTCGTGATACATTTGCCGTACAAACTTTCTTATTCAAATGTTATTGGATGGGATTCTCCGGTGTAAGCTCAAGAGTGCCACAGAAACTTAAGTATGGACACGGAACAATCGGTAGGTGCCGTCAGAGGTTATCTGTGGTCACTGATTNAGAGTGCCACAGAAACTTAAGTATGGACACGGAACAATCGGTAGGTGCCGTCAGAGGTTATCTGTGGTCACTGATTCATTGAGGTTGGTTGTGACTCAATTTTCATATGATAGAGGATAACTCAAGTTATAGAGGATAACTTGAGTTATCCTCTCGTAATGAAGGTTCATCGTATTGAGCAGTGACGCAGTTTCGGCACTAGCACAGACCTTCCCTACAGGACGTTTAAGGATAAAACACCGAAAATATGCAGTGTGATACAGGACAGGCAAGAGTGCGGTCGCTTATGCTTAGGAATACAAAAAGGGATAAATAGTCCACTAGTGTTGCGTTGATGGCAGAATAGGTGTATATACAGGAAGCGGCAGAAATAACTCCCGAATTTGCCACCGCCATGGGCTCGGCGCTAGTGGTGNAGAATAGGTGTATATACAGGAAGCGGCAGAAATAACTCCCGAATTTGCCACCGCCATGGGCTCGGCGCTAGTGGTGATAGGCGGCCCGGTGTTGTGTCATAGTGCAGCATCACTGCTGCCATTTCAGTCGCCACAATGGCATGGAGTGGTGAACATCGTGCGTTCGTCCTTGAAACCTATTTTAAAAATGGCGATTCTGTAATCACAACGCAGAGATTATTTCGTACGTGCTTCGGAATAGGTCGGCACGGTGCAGTCCCTGACAGGAAAACCGTTCTATTGTGGGTTAAAAATTTTAGAGTCACAGGTTCGGCTTTAAAAAATGCACCGCCAGGTAGACCTCGCAGCGCTCGAACTCCACAGAACGTTCAATTACTCCAACAAGCAGTTACCAAATCTCCAAGACGTCCAGCCCGTAGGCACGCTGCCAGCTTGGGAATATCTGATCGTAGTGTGAGAAGAATTTTACACCAAGACCTCCACTTTCATCCGTACAAAATCATGGTTGTGCAGGAACTTAGTGAACGTGATTGGGCCAACCGTATTGCATCTTGACAGGCTATCCTGGAAAACTTTCCAACAGACGCAGTTGTGCTCGTAACTGACGAACCACATTTTCATTTATCAGGATTCGTCAACAAACAGAATTTTCGATATTGGGCAGAAAATAATCCTCGGCAACTTCGTGAGCGACCTCTCCATAGCCAACGTGTCACTGTTTGGTGTGCTGTAGCAGACTTTGGAATAATAGGCCCGTATTTTGTTGAGGAGTAAGGACGAACAGTTACAGTAACGTCTCATCGTTACGTAGAGATGCTACACAACTTCCTGGAGCCGAAACTGAATGAACGTGTAAATCCTGCTGTATGGTTTCAACAGGATGGTGCCACCGCTCACACAGCAAGAGAATCTACGGCAGTCCTAAGACAAATGTGTCCAGAGCGTTTAATCTCACTGCGAGGTGACATCCCGTGGCCAGCTCGTTCACCCGATCTTACCGCCTGTGACTTATTTCTCTGGGGTTACCTGAAGAGTAGAGTCTACAAAAACAAACCGACGACAATCGATGAACTCAAAGTTGCTATCCGACACGAAATCGCGGAAATTCCACAAGAGATGACGAGGAGAGTAATGCGTAATTTCAGAGTGAGGCTTCAGACATGTATAGACAGTGACGGTCGGCATTTGAGTGAGATTATTTTTAAAAAGTGAAAATTAAAAAAAAGATTATGTTTAAAAATTAAGTGACAATTAAAAAAAATTATTTTTAAAGATTAAGTGAAAATGAAAATAATATTATGTTTAAAGAATAAGTGAAAATGAAAAAAATTAAATCAAACTAAATGACAAACATAATTCTTTTAAATGGTTTAATAAAATTTTGACTAGAATCGTTTTTTTTTTTTATAAGCCGTTCAAATTCGGGAGTTATTTCTGCCGCTCCCTGTATTTAGGAACCCACAAACACTTTGTACNGTTTTTTATAAGCCGTTCAAATTCGGGAGTTATTTCTGCCGCTCCCTGTATTTAGGAACCCACAAACACTTTGTACCCATCGAAAATTGTCACCCCATAGCGTTCAAACCACGAATTTCCGGACATGTGTTCCCTCTAGTAAATGGTTCAACTAGTTGTCCTGTATCACACACTCTAAAAACACTTTCTATGCTGCATAATATGATATGTTGCCGAAAATAAATTTTGGTTAAATATAAACCATTGCAAAGTACGTTCGCTATAGATATAGTTTTTATTCGATATATAAAAATGATTATGATTACCTTGCGTTGTCGTTACAATATTACAGAAAAAAGTCTTCGTGATAACGTCTTTAGACTGTAAAAATAAATAGTGCTCTGAGAAACAGCCGTGATTAAAAAACAAGAGATAAGTTACAAAACTTTCACAATTATATTCACTAAATAGCATAATTTGGACGGTTACGAGACTCGAACCAGCACCACCGGTGTTACTAGCCTACAGCCCTTCACCACACGACCACTTTGTCTTATTGTGTTCAGACTACTTTTGATAGGTTGGTTATGTCAGATAGTAACAAGGGCCAGAATATAATAACCCTACTCTTCGGAAAATTTGAGGTAAGCAATTCAGAGAACAAATACACTTAAGAATGACATTAATAAAAGGCTTTGTGGTCTCTGTGCGGAGGTCGTGAGAAGAGTCCAGTGATATTCGAAGAGCTTAGAATAAAGGATATTTGTCATATATATGGTCATCTTCTGAGGGATGACGAGTAGGAATGATGGCAATTAAGNAGCTTAGAATAAAGGATATTTGTCATATATATGGTCATCTTCTGAGGGATGACGAGTAGGAATGATGGCAATTAAGGAGAGGGGGTGAGAGCACTAAGTGAAAAAAGAAAAATAAAGGAAAAGGCAAATAATTATGTTAATTGCGAAAANAAGGAGAGGGGGTGAGAGCACTAAGTGAAAAAAGAAAAATAAAGGAAAAGGCAAATAATTATGTTAATTGCGAAAATGATAGATGTGGTTTTTGGTTAACATAATTTATGGTTTGGATGATAAGGAAGTTAATTATTTCCATCACACTTCGGAATTCCAGCTAGGATTTCCAAAAGAAAATCTGCTACTGTGCCAACAGAGCAAATTAATTTGACGGTATACGTTTATCCTCCGAATTTTTCTTACTGTGTTCGAACAGGGGTCCAATTTATGTTAATATTATAAAATATAATTTTAGTGTTGAGGAACCAATTCTGGTAAGTAAATTAGAGAAATTATGGCGTTTTTTAACGTCAGGTATAACCGTTTAAAATACTAAACGGTCGTTTGTTAGATGAAATGACAACAAAATCAAAAATAGCTCCCACCCACCATATTCCAGCCACATATATTTGTTTATATATTTAAATTCTGTTGTAATTTGGAACTTTCTAGAGATTACGGGTATAATTTTCCTGTTTTTATATTAACAAAAATATTTTTACCAGTATCTCAATATAATGTTAACAGATAATGATAGTGTTTTTTAGCAAGAAAAGTTTGCAAAAATAAAAATATGATAGAAACAAGAAGTTACTGATATAAATCATGAGCCTACTTTCATTTTCGTGGGTGAAAATAANAAATAAAAATATGATAGAAACAAGAAGTTACTGATATAAATCATGAGCCTACTTTCATTTTCGTGGGTGAAAATAACTTATAATGAAGTTCTTAAAAGCTTAAGTAATAGGTAGGCTTTGGCGTTTCGTTGACAGCAATATCATACGAGATGAAACCAGAAGCATATGCATCAGTTAAGTTTGCTAACCTAAATATTTCACGGACGTAATTTTGAAAATAAGGGCGTGATATACTTAAAACACGTAAGTTTACATGTCTTGCCATAGTGCTACTTCTGTGAAAACTTTGGTGGAAATAAATTTATNAAATAAAAATATGATAGAAACAAGAAGTTACTGATATAAATCATGAGCCTACTTTCATTTTCGTGGGTGAAAATAATTTATAATGAAGTTCTTAAAAGCTTAAGTAATAGGTAGGCTTTGGCGTTTCGTTGACAGCAATATCATACGAGATGAAACCAGAAGCATATGCATCAGTTAAGTTTGCTAACCTAAATATTTCACGGACGTAATTTTGAAAATAAGGGCGTGAGNAGCAATATCATACGAGATGAAACCAGAAGCATATGCATCAGTTAAGTTTGCTAACCTAAATATTTCACGGACGTAATTTTGAAAATAAGGGCGTGATATACTTAAAACACGTAAGTTTACATGTCTTGCCATAGTGCTACTTCTGTGAAAACTTTGGTGGAAATAAATTTATTGGTTCCCGAGTTACGGCATTAAAACCATAATTTTCTTGTTTGCTAATCATACAAAATTTTTTAAAAAGTGGTTCTGTTTAATATATTTCTAATAGATAATGCAATCATACAAAGTTTTGATGAATTTTGATAAACTGTTTAATAGACATGGCAAATTTATCTGAATTATTTATATGACCACCATTCTGAAAATAAGTGTCTGACCCCACTTAAGTTACATGAGTTTACATAGCCTTCTGCAGCACAACTAACGTCAGATATTTGGTGGCNCAGTGTCTGACCCCACTTAAGTTACATGAGTTTACATAGCCTTCTGCAGCACAACTAACGTCAGATATTTGGTGGCAATTAGTTGACTGGTTCCGGAACAATGGCAAAATGTTCGATTTCCTCACTTGGCAATATTTTACAAAAATGACTGCAAAAGAGGATCTCAGTAAGCATAATTGTTATCGTACAAAATTAATTCAATTTTGTCTAATTGTATAATAATCTGAATTATTTATTTTTATTAACGCCATTTAAAGTAAAGCTTTGCCGCGCCTAAAACGTGCACGTTTGCATGTCGTACTGTAGCACTATAAACGTGTAAAATTTGGTGGGTGTCGATTGATTTGTCCTCGAAATATGGCATACAACATCCATTCCTTTCAATGTGACGATCTTCATAAATTGAGAATATAAAGGTTATGTCTTAGCACATTCGATGATTGTCATAGGTCCTGTCAGTATACAAAGTTAAGTTAAAATCAGTTACGTAGTTTTGTAGATGTTGCATAATAAGCTAGGATGTTTATGTAGCCACCATTCCAAAAATAGGTGCTTGGTCTACCTAAAACAAATAAATTAATAGGGCCTACCATAGTACAACTTCTTCACCGAATTTGGTGGGAATCCGTTGATTGTTTCCTGTGATATGACATTAAAACGTTTTTTATTCATATGGTGCTATCTTACAAAATGAAAGATAAAAATGGCTATTTGGTGTCATATTTGATGTCTCTTAACAAATGATTTCAGAAAACGAATTTTGATCCACATTTGTGGTTTAGTAACTATACCAAATAAAAAACATATTTTTATAACTGCCATATTGAAAAAAATGTGCCTAATCAATTGAAATCGCATAAGTTTACATGGCCTTCGATAGCAGGATGAGTATGTAACGTAAAAGCTTAATTTTTTTTCATGTACAGCTATCTTCCAAAACTGCTTTCCAACCACAATATCAATCTCTAAACTCAATTATTACATAATGCATTGTCAACATACAACATTTGGTTTAATTAGGGCGAATCGTTCCTGAGATGTGATATAGCACCTTAAATATTAAAATGGCCATTATTTTGAAAGTAAGTACCCGGAGTGGTGGATAACTATATAAGTCGGAAATACCTCTTAAGTAATATATTATATGTGCACCGAGTTTGGTGAAATTCGGTTTACGCTTTCAAAAGTTTAAGGAAGGAGGGAGACACATTAACGCAGACACAGACATGAAAGTGATATCATTAGAATTTTTTTTCCTTCGGAAAGTAGGCTAAAAAAAATTATAGTTTCTTTTCAGACTTTTCCCATTTTTTATATGCTCCCAGAACTACAGAATGCAAATTTTTTTAAAATGATTTCTTTATATACTTTTGCTGAAGCCAGTAAATTTTAGTAGTTGCAGTATGTATCAATTTAAAAGTGGCCCTGCTTTCTAGTTTGTTTTATACTTATGTTTGAAGATCAAACATTTTTAATATAACGCATGCATTTTCATGTGTTTTAGGCACTTCTAATCTATCTGAGATCTTTAGCTTTCCCCTTTAAAATAAATAGCTCTTAAGCTCTAAAAATTTGTTAATTTTGTAGGAGGTAATTATTTTGCGTAGTTGTAATCGTGGAGCCAAGTTAAAGTTGCCGAGCTTAAAACCCCAAACTAAGAAAACACTATAAAAACATATTTTTAAAATTATAAATTAATCATACATTAATATCTGAAAGTACTGCCATGTGACCTTTTGTTATGCTCGTGTCCAAGACTGGCGCTTTTATTCTGGTATGTAAACAATATATTCGCAGAAAATAATAGTGCTAGCATTTTAAGTGTACATTCCTCTACGAAAACTAATGTGAGGCTTGAAGGTGTAACGTCGTTAAATCAGTGGCAATTATTGTCAGTAATAACGAAGCATAGCTACGGAAAAAGAAACAGCGCCAAGCAGTTACCACCGAGGCTTCTCGGCAATGGTCAAGCGCACGAAACGTTTTCTTACGTTCGTGAGCGAGTGAGTGAAGAGATTTGGGCGGCTCTTAACTGTGAGGTCTTGAGAGCCAATGAGGGTGAAGCGAGGTGAGTATGGAGCAGCGCTGGAATGCCAGGGCTGGGGAAATGAGAGATCGCCTAAAAAACCCGCCGACCAGCGGCATCGTCCGGCACGATTCCCACATGCAAAAATCCGGGTAGCGACCCCGCCGGGAATCGAACGAACCTGGTTCGCCTATGTGGAGGGCGAGTAGTTCTGACGTTCGTAGTAAAGTCATTGTAAACTGGATATGCACGCCGCTATGGCTGCTGACCAAGTGTAAAATAGCGTTTTAAATAACATTCTATGACATTATTAAAATTATGTTGCTGTGATTTTGGAGATATGAGTAAACACTGAACTAGGGAAAATTTGTTTACCATTCTCCATTTCTTAAAACACCGATCACACACATGCCACACGTGGACGTGCATCGTAACACTGTAGTCAGTTTTCAGAAACACGAATATCACCGAAATAAAATTCTTACACCGACCAAATTAAATTACGTTCATCGTTAAACTTAACAAAAATGGTTACCAACTGTTGCTACCAAAAATCCCAATGTTTTAAAACTAAGAAGTGTAGTTCCTGTGCGATCGGCAACTCCCATCATACCCAAGTTCATAGGTTGTCGAAACAGAGGGGTAAATATGAAACGAACCCCCCGGGAAACCTGCATTGGAAGTGCAAAACTGAAACGCGTTAGTGTCGGTTTCATTATACAATTCAGTAACTCGCAGTATAGTAGTAATTATTGCCTCCGTTTACAGTGACTGTTCGAACGTCGTGGCACGATGTTCAGTGCAGGCAGTTGATTACTTTGTGGCTGGTGTTTTCAAGCAGGTGAGGCAGTGTGACTTACTTTGCCAAATACCTCTGAAGTTGCATCATAACACTTGCGTATATCAGTGAAGTATTATTTTACGCTGTTCGCGGTGAACTGAGCACTTTTGAAAGCAGTGTTTAAAACCCACTTCTCTCATTTTTCATCTCTCCACCACGTGTAACATTTACATTGCCACGCGCCTAAACGACGACATTATTCATGTATTAGTCAAGTGAAAAAGTAAAACTATTATGGTCTATTCGCTGATTCTTCGCACTTTTTGAATCAAACTATATGCCAAATATGACTAAACTTAGTGCTAATGAGTGGGGTGTAATTTTCTAGACTTAGTAAAGCTTTGTTTGCATGAGGCGGATAAACATTCTGGAAGCACAACTTTAGCAAAAGAGGAAAACTGTAATGTTCTTATTTGCTACTATCTTACAAAATTTCCTAAAGAGACGTTCTCTGTCTGTACGATACTTCTAATAAATACTGTTAGCATACAAAGTTTGGTTGAATTTGATTGAACTGTTTAATATATATGACAAACTTATCTAGATTATTCATATGGTTGCCATTCTGAAAATCAGTGTCTGACCTCACTTAATTTGAGTAAGTTCACTTTACTTGCTTAGAATTATTTTACATGCTGCCAACTTAAATGGGAGCCTGCATGTCAGTGTACACGGTAACATGTAAGAAGTTAGAGGACAGTGATTTTTTTCAGTCTGATTTAAAAAATGCTTACTTTACCAGAAACATCCTATACTAGAGCTCATTCGAGGTTACCTGAGTTTGAAATTACCATTATCAAAATAAATCTTTGTTATAACCTGCATTTACAAGTTGGTTTCTCAACTGAAACGTACGCGAATTGAAGAAATGACGTAACCGGTATCATATACTAATCTTAAGCCTGTATGGGGACCGCGGTGGCTGAGCGGTTAGCCTGCTGGCCTCCCACTAAGGCGAACCGGGATCAATACCCGGCCTGGTCACTCCCGGATTTTCGCACATGGGAATCGTTCCGGACGATGCCGTTGGCCTGCGGGTTTTACCGGAGATCTCCCTTTTCCCCCGCCCTTTCATTCCGGCGCTGCTCCCTGCCGACCTCAATCACCCTGATCGGCTCTCAGGACCTCGTTGTCAAGAGTCGCCCACATCTCTTCACTCTTACATTCTTAAGCCTGTATGCTACGATAAGATTTTCCGTACAAGCTCCGGCGGAAGCTTTCACGAGACCTGCTACCCGAGCCTACATGCAAGCAATCCTCGATGATGTATTGAGAGTGTAACGGTTACATTTAAAACGAATAAAGTTGGTGATTTTTTCCGTATGCACATTAGAGTACAAACTGGCACAGTGCAAACATACTTAGGTTTCAAACAATTTCACTGTTTCACGTGGTTGGCGCATGAGTAAAGTTATTGGGCCCATGGCAATGTAAATTTTACTCATGGCGGAATGATACAAATAGAGGAGAAATGTATATCTTAAGCAATCAAGGCTTCCAAAACTGCTCATATATAAGCGAACAGCCTGTATTAAGATACACGTTATAAGAAAAGTGAGATGACAGGCGCATGGCCTTACTGCTGTAGAAAAAAATGGAGCCAAATTTAACTGCTATGTTTATAAGACTGGTTCACAGTAAATCGATTTATTTTAAAGTCACCGTCTGAAAATATTTGTGCCTTTCATTGCGTGTATTTCAACCTAACTGACAGTAGCGCTTACTGTAATGTTAGCAACGAAATGTGTGAAGTGGTGCTGACGTCATTATATAACTGTAGGCCTTATATTAAAATTTGTGGTCTATGAAACTCTTTTCCTTTCACTTCTTTTCATTTTATAACCATTAGGTTTCGAATCACGGAGATAGTAGCGAATTTATGTTTATACCATTTACGCAGGTTCATTTGATGTGCGTTTGATAATAAAGTCAACAGTTTCCTAGTAATGTCAACAAAATTTTTTACGAATGGCGACAAGAAGGGAATCGCAAAAAAAATTAAATCAGGTTTTCAGAATTGTTGAAGTAACGGCAAACCAGTAATAATATAGTCTCGTTACAACACATTTGAATGTGCCCATATTACAAGTTTCTTGACGTTAAACTTCCATTATACAAGAGGCTTTGCTCACATTTAATGACAGTTTATCGTGTGCTAAATAAATTTTCCTCCTTCCCTTTAATACCAATGTTAAATACTGTATGTTTGGGTTCAAGTTATTAAAAAAATTAAGGAGAAAACAACCATAATTTAGAGAGCTAATTTTTTTTTGTTTTAATGCTTATACTAATTAAAATTGGTCAAATTAAAATGCTTACCACGTTGAATTACTACTTAAAATGTCATGTATTTAATACTTTTAAAACAGTGAACCTGAATCAAAATAATTTATTATTATTTAGACTCTATATAAATTAACAAATTTTCTTCGGATGCTTGTCAATTTAAAAAAAAATGGGAAAGCATATTTTTTTAAAATAAGGTGACAGGAAATAGGTGTTAGAACCTGTCATATCCTTTATAGCCTTCTTGGACATTTCTCTCAGTCATGAAAATAGCAATTAATCAGTATTTTACGTCAGTAAAAACTAACGGGAAAATTTGTATGATTTTTTCCTTATCCGTTGTGGCAAGTACTATCCTTTTACCACTATTATAAAATTTCTGCTTTGATTTTCTTGCAAGAAACTGGTATTCAACTGAAAAAAAAATCGCGTTAAAAAGGAGCCCTCCGTGATATCACTGACTGAGGATGAGCAGTACTGCAACGCCCGACCAGTTGTAGGACATTTAGGAAGTTCCGTTCAGTTTCAGTGGTCGTTTACAAATTGCAAAAAAACACATGGGATTTTTTTAACCACTGATGGAATCAAGACGGATTTTAAGAAGGAGAAACGTTCACTTTTATGTCTACCTTGCCCTTCTCTATTTGATGTTCTATTTAACCGAGTCTTATAGAAGAAAAAAAAACATTAATTCCAACCTTTTAGCATTTGGTAAGCCAGATGATGTAACAGCTTATGTAGAACCTAACTTTTATTAGCGATTTCGAAACACGACGACATGCGTGTGTTCATCACGCTGGTCTCTTAGATCAGTGATTCAACAGCGATCCCCAGCGGATACGAATCTGGAATTTTCCATGTGGAAAACCAGGTGGACGTTGTTAATAGTGGGTTTCCTCTAGGTGATCTCCCCCTCCCTTTTCTAAATTTCATTCCACCGTTACAATATCCTAGGGCCTCTTTTAATGTAATTTACTAAAGATGGCCAGCAATTAAGGGTACCAGTTAAGAAGCAAAAAATGCTATGCGTATTGGAAAAATGTAAGAAACATGTGCTTGGCACTAACGACTTACTGCGAGATGTCTATATCTGCATTACTATAATTTATTTATTTTGTTCTCTTTCGTGAAAATCCGCATGTCATCGAATGGACTGTTCTTGAGTTGCAAATCGCCCAACAAAATGACTGGACAGAGATGATCTGAACTTACACGTCAGAACACACAAAGTCCAGTCTGTCCTCCGCGGTATGGCTAGGCCGTGTTCTTATCCACCCCTAAGTTGTGTGGACGTTTCAGTTAAATGTGCAGTCTGCTCTCTAAAATCTAAACAGTTAAAACTTCCCCAAATCGGTGAATTTAGCAACATATCTGTTGAATCGCTCCATTTGAATCAGGAAAATTTAACTGATAATTTAATTTGCTGGTATTCACAGATTAAACACTGATTTATAATGAATGAATCCTAGTGAATTTTGCTACCCTGGCAGCAAAACCTCAGTGCATTCCACTGATTCGCCAGTAGATAACAGCTCATTAACGAAAGATTCAGTAAAATACTGCTACTGATTGAAATCACCGATTCATATTTAGAGTGTGTTGTATTCGTTGTCTTGCATAAAAGGCCGCAGCCAAGGACAATGAAGCCACGTACGTTAGTCTATATGCTTTGATGTCCTAGTCCCACCCATTTATTTGAGGATACAATCTGTAGTGAATCTCTTCCTTCTACTAATAAAAGAGTGCCACATCGATTCACAGTGTCTAGGGACACGGAAATTTCGCGGATTTATTTGGAAACACGCTTTACTCCACAATTATTTGTGTAGGCCCTCGAGCCTCAGTTAGTTGTGCATTTACTGTTGCTCCGTTTTAACCCCAGACTTTGGGGCGCGGTCCTCATTCTCTTGTCCGCCTGTACGAAGTGTAATGGTCTCCTGCCTATCAGAATGCCGNGGCAAGTACTATCCTTTTACCACTATTATAAAATTTCTGCTTTGATTTTCTTGCAAGAAACTGGTATTCAACTGAACAAAAAATCCAGTTATCTGGATATCGCTGACTGAGTATGAGCAGTACTGCAACGCCCGACCAGTTGTAGAACATTGCGGAAGTTCCGTTCAGTTTCAGTGGTCGTTTACAAATTGCACACATGGAATTTTTTGAACCACTGATGGAATCAAGACGGATTTTAAGAAGGAGGAACCTTCACTTTTACGTTTACCTTATACCCTTCTCTATTTTATGTTCCATGTGGGAAACCAGGTGGACGTTGTTGATAGTGGGTTTCCTCTAGGTGATCTCCCCCCTCCCTTCCTCTAAATTTAATTCCACCGTTACAATATCTTAGGGCCTCCTTTAATGTAATTTACTAAAGATGGCAAGCAATTAAGGGTACCAGTTCAGAAGCAAAAAATTCTATGGATATTGGAAAAATGTAAGAAAAACGTGCTTGGCACTAACGACTTACTGTGAGATGTCTATATCTGCATAACTATAATATATTTATTTTACTCTCTTTCGTGAAAATACGCATGTCATCAAATGGACTGTTCTTGAGTTGCAAATCGTCCAACAAAATGACTGGACAGAGATGCTCTGAACTTGCGCGTCAGAACACACAAAGTCCAGTGTGTCCTCTGCGGCGTGGCTAAGCCGTGTCCTTATACGCCCCCAAGTTGCATGGACGTTTCAGTTAAATGTGCAGCCTGCTCTCTAAAATCTAAACCCTTAAAACTGCCCCAAACCGGTGAATTTAACTGCATATCTGTTGAATCGCTCTATTTGAATCAGGAAAATTTTACTGATAATTTAATTTCCTGGTATTCACAGATTAAAGACTGATTTATAATGATTCCTAGTGAATTTTGCTGCCCTGGCAGTAAAACCTCAGTGCATTCCACTGATTTTCCAGTAGATAACAGTTCATTATAGAAATATTCAGTAAAATACTTCTACTAATTGAAATCACCGATTCATATTTAGAGTGTGATGTACATAAAAGGCCGCAGCCAAGGACAATGAAGCCACGTACGTTAGACTATATGCTTTGATGTCCTAGTCCCACCCATTTATTTGAGGATAAAGTCTGTAGTGAATCTCTTCCGTCTACTAATAAAAGAGTGCTACATCGATTCACAGTGTCTAGGGACACGGAAATTTCGCGGATTCATTTGGAAACACGCTTTACTCCACAATTATTTGTGTAGGCACTTAAGCCTCAGTTAGTTGTGCATTGACTGTTGCTCCGTTATAACCCTAGACTTTGGGGCGCGGTCCTCATTCTCTTGTCCGCCTGTACGAAGTGTAATGGTCTCCTGCCTATCAGAATGCCGNGGCAAGTACTATCCTTTTACCACTATTATAAAATTTCTGCTTTGATTTTCTTGCAAGAAACTGGTATTCAACTGAAAAAAAAATCGCGTTAAAAAGGAGCCCTCCGTGATATCACTGACTGAGGATGAGCAGTACTGCAACGCCCGACCAGTTGTAGGACATTTAGGAAGTTCCGTTCAGTTTCAGTGGTCGTTTACAAATTGCAAAAAAACACATGGGATTTTTTTAACCACTGATGGAATCAAGACGGATTTTAAGAAGGAGAAACGTTCACTTTTATGTCTACCTTGCCCTTCTCTATTTGATGTTCTATTTAACCGAGTCTTATAGAAGAAAAAAAAACATTAATTCCAACCTTTTAGCATTTGGTAAGCCAGATGATGTAACAGCTTATGTAGAACCTAACTTTTATTAGCGATTTCGAAACACGACGACATGCGTGTGTTCATCACGCTGGTCTCTTAGATCAGTGATTCAACAGCGATCCCCAGCGGATACGAATCTGGAATTTTCCATGTGGAAAACCAGGTGGACGTTGTTAATAGTGGGTTTCCTCTAGGTGATCTCCCCCTCCCTTTTCTAAATTTCATTCCACCGTTACAATATCCTAGGGCCTCTTTTAATGTAATTTACTAAAGATGGCCAGCAATTAAGGGTACCAGTTAAGAAGCAAAAAATGCTATGCGTATTGGAAAAATGTAAGAAACATGTGCTTGGCACTAACGACTTACTGCGAGATGTCTATATCTGCATTACTATAATTTATTTATTTTGTTCTCTTTCGTGAAAATCCGCATGTCATCGAATGGACTGTTCTTGAGTTGCAAATCGCCCAACAAAATGACTGGACAGAGATGATCTGAACTTACACGTCAGAACACACAAAGTCCAGTCTGTCCTCCGCGGTATGGCTAGGCCGTGTTCTTATCCACCCCTAAGTTGTGTGGACGTTTCAGTTAAATGTGCAGTCTGCTCTCTAAAATCTAAACAGTTAAAACTTCCCCAAATCGGTGAATTTAGCAACATATCTGTTGAATCGCTCCATTTGAATCAGGAAAATTTAACTGATAATTTAATTTGCTGGTATTCACAGATTAAACACTGATTTATAATGAATGAATCCTAGTGAATTTTGCTACCCTGGCAGCAAAACCTCAGTGCATTCCACTGATTCGCCAGTAGATAACAGCTCATTAACGAAAGATTCAGTAAAATACTGCTACTGATTGAAATCACCGATTCATATTTAGAGTGTGTTGTATTCGTTGTCTTGCATAAAAGGCCGCAGCCAAGGACAATGAAGCCACGTACGTTAGTCTATATGCTTTGATGTCCTAGTCCCACCCATTTATTTGAGGATACAATCTGTAGTGAATCTCTTCCTTCTACTAATAAAAGAGTGCCACATCGATTCACAGTGTCTAGGGACACGGAAATTTCGCGGATTTATTTGGAAACACGCTTTACTCCACAATTATTTGTGTAGGCCCTCGAGCCTCAGTTAGTTGTGCATTTACTGTTGCTCCGTTTTAACCCCNTTATAACCCTAGACTTTGGGGCGCGGTCCTCATTCTCTTGTCCGCCTGTACGAAGTGTAATGGTCTCCTGCCTATCAGAATGCCGTAAATCCCGCTACACCAGGCTAGTGATGCTCACGTAATTGGACTGCCGATAAGAGGAAAAGTGAATTATAATCGCGCCCCAAGTAGCATGCGGTTCGGTCATGGTTTTCTCGCAGATTCATTGTTGGTCAAAAGTCGTCAGGGGCGTGTCTAACAAAACGTGACCCAACAGAGGCAGGAACTCGAATGAACATGTTTGTTGAAGTTTAACTTGCCCTTGAATGGATTAGCAAAATTTTTGGGGTATCTTACAGTATCGTGTCTGGTAATTGTGACCGTTATCTGTAAACAGTATTCAGATAAGGAATCTGGCGTTTGCAGGACTTCAGCGGTAACACACGGGTGAAATTCTTGTATTTCTTGGTAACCAATTGGATTATGAGGTGAGGGATGGTGGCAGTTTGCAAGCCTGGCGATAGAGGGTGGAATGATGTATACGTTGAGCACAGAGTACTAAAGAATACTGAGGTGAAAGGTCCGCTTGTATCACGAAGTCTAGCCGTAAATGCCAGAAAAATGTTGGAAAGCCATCAGCCAATCAGCGCCTGGTAACCTACTCGCCAGCCGGCAGCCCAGCTAATAGGGAAACTTCCGCAGCCAGCAGTAGCCGATCAGACCCAAGGGCTCGTTCCCAGAGGCTCGTNGGCAAGTACTATCCTTTTACCACTATTATAAAATTTCTGCTTTGATTTTCTTGCAAGAAACTGGTATTCAACTGAAAAAAAAATCGCGTTAAAAAGGAGCCCTCCGTGATATCACTGACTGAGGATGAGCAGTACTGCAACGCCCGACCAGTTGTAGGACATTTAGGAAGTTCCGTTCAGTTTCAGTGGTCGTTTACAAATTGCAAAAAAACACATGGGATTTTTTTAACCACTGATGGAATCAAGACGGATTTTAAGAAGGAGAAACGTTCACTTTTATGTCTACCTTGCCCTTCTCTATTTGATGTTCTATTTAACCGAGTCTTATAGAAGAAAAAAAAACATTAATTCCAACCTTTTAGCATTTGGTAAGCCAGATGATGTAACAGCTTATGTAGAACCTAACTTTTATTAGCGATTTCGAAACACGACGACATGCGTGTGTTCATCACGCTGGTCTCTTAGATCAGTGATTCAACAGCGATCCCCAGCGGATACGAATCTGGAATTTTCCATGTGGAAAACCAGGTGGACGTTGTTAATAGTGGGTTTCCTCTAGGTGATCTCCCCCTCCCTTTTCTAAATTTCATTCCACCGTTACAATATCCTAGGGCCTCTTTTAATGTAATTTACTAAAGATGGCCAGCAATTAAGGGTACCAGTTAAGAAGCAAAAAATGCTATGCGTATTGGAAAAATGTAAGAAACATGTGCTTGGCACTAACGACTTACTGCGAGATGTCTATATCTGCATTACTATAATTTATTTATTTTGTTCTCTTTCGTGAAAATCCGCATGTCATCGAATGGACTGTTCTTGAGTTGCAAATCGCCCAACAAAATGACTGGACAGAGATGATCTGAACTTACACGTCAGAACACACAAAGTCCAGTCTGTCCTCCGCGGTATGGCTAGGCCGTGTTCTTATCCACCCCTAAGTTGTGTGGACGTTTCAGTTAAATGTGCAGTCTGCTCTCTAAAATCTAAACAGTTAAAACTTCCCCAAATCGGTGAATTTAGCAACATATCTGTTGAATCGCTCCATTTGAATCAGGAAAATTTAACTGATAATTTAATTTGCTGGTATTCACAGATTAAACACTGATTTATAATGAATGAATCCTAGTGAATTTTGCTACCCTGGCAGCAAAACCTCAGTGCATTCCACTGATTCGCCAGTAGATAACAGCTCATTAACGAAAGATTCAGTAAAATACTGCTACTGATTGAAATCACCGATTCATATTTAGAGTGTGTTGTATTCGTTGTCTTGCATAAAAGGCCGCAGCCAAGGACAATGAAGCCACGTACGTTAGTCTATATGCTTTGATGTCCTAGTCCCACCCATTTATTTGAGGATACAATCTGTAGTGAATCTCTTCCTTCTACTAATAAAAGAGTGCCACATCGATTCACAGTGTCTAGGGACACGGAAATTTCGCGGATTTATTTGGAAACACGCTTTACTCCACAATTATTTGTGTAGGCCCTCGAGCCTCAGTTAGTTGTGCATTTACTGTTGCTCCGTTTTAACCCCNTTATAACCCTAGACTTTGGGGCGCGGTCCTCATTCTCTTGTCCGCCTGTACGAAGTGTAATGGTCTCCTGCCTATCAGAATGCCGTAAACCCCGCTACACCAGGCTAGTGATGCTCACGTAATTTGACTGCCAATAAGAGGAAAAGTGAATTATAATCGCGCCCCAAGTAGCATGCGGTTCGGTCATAGTTTTCTCGCAGATTCATTGTTGGTCAAAAGTCGTCCGGGGCGTGTCTAACAAAACGTGACCCAACAGAGGCAGGAACTCGAATGTACATGTTTGTTGAAATTTAACTTGCCCTTGAATGGTTTAGCAAAATTTCTGGGTCTCTTACAGTATTGTGTCTGGTAATTGTGACCGTGATCTGTAAACAGTATTCAGATAAGGAATCTAGCCTTTGCAGGACTTCAGCGGTAAGACACGGGTGAAATTCTTGTATTTCTTGGCAACGAAAGGGATGATGAGGTGAGGAATGGTGGCAGTTTGAAAGCCTGGCGATAGAGGGTGGAATGATGTATACTTTGAGCACAGAGTACTAAAGAATACGGAGGTGAAAGGTCCACTTGTATCACGAACTCCAGCCGTAAATGCCAGCAAAATGTTGGATAGCCATTCGCCAATAAGCGCCTGGTAACCTACTTGCCAGCAGGCAGCCCAGCTAATAGGGGAACTTCCGCAGCAAGCAGTAGCCGATCAGACCCAAGGGCTCATTCCCAGAGGCTCGTGCAACCAATCAGATAATGGGCATGCTCACATCAAAGGAACCACTACGCCATGACGCCTCTGTGCACTTATGTACTCTGTGCTCGGAGGACAGTGCAGTATCTCACCTTATGGACGCAGATGCCTCAGAGTTGTGGACAACTTCGCGGCTGGGCACCAAGATACCGACTGGGAGGGCGGGCGCACGTCACGACTGCTCCAAGTACGCGATCACTCTGTCGCTCGTCGGTCTGCCTCCACCCCTCCACCCCCTCAGTGAGCCACGTCAAACCTGTCCCCACCTCCCGCTCGTNCGTTCCTCCTTCCGCGTCCCCCATTATACTGTCGGCAGCGGTGTCGGGACCGCACGACTCTTATCGCCGCCACCGTGTACAAACAAACGAAAAAAAGTATAAAAGTGAGCTCGGCCGCGGCAATCTACCTCTCCCGATGTTGAATTATTAAAAACATGATCGATGCAGCTCACCTAGAAGTGGGCCGGCTGCACGCACCTTATCGACGATACCCACATGNAAAGTATAAAAGTGAGCTCGGCCGCGGCAATCTACCTCTCCCGATGTTGAATTATTAAAAACATGATCGATGCAGCTCACCTAGAAGTGGGCTGGCTGCACGCACCTTATCGACGATACCCACATGCGACCTTGTTGGACGTCGAGGTGGTGGTAGCGTCCACAGAACACCTACATGTTTCGCCTGCTACGTCTTCTCAACCAAAACCAGACATGGACTGAGGGAGAGGTTTACTTTATCCAAACAAATTTACTAGAGTATAGCGAAAACCAAATATAGAACAGTTGTTTCAGCCAAATAATTTGACAACTTAAATTTTGTCCCAGAAAGAGGATTAAATAGATGAAACCTAAATAAGGGGCGCAGAACCAATTCAGTTTTGTTGGACATCAAGACACCTGGTAATGTCGACTACTCATTTTTTGGCACATTTGAAATAAAATTTTCACTGTACCACAGAACATTTCTTTCAGGGTAATCCATAATTTTCTGAACATTCCACTCGAATAAAATAATTTTTTGTTACATAAGCAGATATGGAATGAAAAAATTAACGTTTTACTGACCTCCTTGGAGCAAATCAAGAACGCAAAGATGATTGAAAACACATAATACTAAGTATTATACAGATTCCCGGATAAATACATAAATTTTTAAATCTACAAACCGTTGTTCCTGGCATATAATAAACAGCCAGTTTAAGAAAATGTTCTATAAATTTGGATTAGTTATTTCTGAACGGGAAATCAGGAGAATGATAAATGGCACCTATGCTCTATACTAAACAATAAGGATAAAAGAATTCATGAAAAGTTGATGGCGAAAAGTAACTTGTGCGGGATATTATGAGAAGTACTTGCGTTAAAGGAACTAAATCTTGTATACTTAAGACTTAATCATTAAACCAAAATATTATATTATTAAGGACTTTTACATGGTAGGTAGACATCCTTAGAGAATAAACATCTGGCAGCTGCGGTCTAAGAAAATGCCACTTCGAAACCGAAACTGTGAGACCATTCCGAGGACCAAAAACAACGAACGCCGCCCCAAAGAAGACTTGATGTTTTACATCGGAGGTTTCCCCAAGGAATGGCTCCAATTCTCAGGAAGAAAACAATACGAACTTCATAAACCTACATATAAATATCTATGGTTCTCTTACAGTGAAAAATACATGACTACAGCAGAAAACCTAGCTGGGATATACAGTCTCCTGTAAATTCATATGTTAAAATAGACAGATGAACAACCGCCATTAATGAATACAACATTGAGTGAGTTGAAATTATCCAAACTTTGAACCTACCAAATTCATTGTCATCGCCAATAACCACAACTACAAGAAAATGTATCGCAAAGAGGCTATCGAAATAACGTAATACGTTGACAGCCANATCGCCAATAACCACAACTACAAGAAAATGTATCGCAAAGAGGCTATCGAAATAACGTAATACGTTGACAGCCATGCGTATCAATTTAATACATTTCTAGTCCACAACTAAGGCCATGAGTAAAAATGTGTTACGCGTGAAAGGGTATAGTTTGTGGCTCGTGTATTGTGTGTATACATGCTTGCCACTATGCATCGTACCTATCAGCTGAAACCCACCGCAGCATCACAAGGATGTTGTAGTTAGCGATTATTTTTTCTCCCGCTAGATGGCAGGAACGTCCCTTCACTTTATCAACAGACGTCTGAGTGTTTCAACACAGTCGAATGTATTCTAACTAATAACGGCTGACAGAAAACGTTATACGGAGGAAGAATTGTGTAGAATTCTCGAAAACAGCAGTGATGATACCAGTACGAGTGATAGTTAGTTAACCATGCTATCATATATGTTGAAGTTGAAAACATACAAAAAATACCAAAATTTAGAATTGTGCAAAATATTGTCCCTCCGACAGTTGCTGTTGGTAATGAAAATCGTTCCAACAAACGATAATGCCACGGAATGCTATTCCAGTTCCAGTAAATCCGGGATTATGAACCACCGGTGGGTGTCAATAATGGAGGTGAGATAGAAGATAATTTATGGAATGACCATTCAGTTGATCTGTGTGACTTCCCTTGCAATAAGCGTAATGAAGCTTCTCAACACTCCTTGCACCTTTTGGAAAACACTGCTGAAAAACCAACTGATTCCTTCAATATCTTTGTTGATGATGATGTTATGGACATAATTATGACATAAAAAAAATCGTTATGCGGAACAAAATATTGTCAAGAAAATAGTGGTAGACCAAATAACACCCAACATGAAATTGTTTTTAGCCTTGGTAATGTGGATTGGATTGGATAAGAAGCCCTCGTTGGGCGACTACTGGTCTCAAAATGAATTTTATAGAAATGAGATTAACCATTATAAAAGCAGAAACCGATTTTAATTACTCATGTCTTGTATACACTTCTCAGATAATAAACAATGCCCGCCTAATAGCATACTCCACAAAATTGACTATTTACTTAGTGCGCTAAACAAGAAGTTCGTGTCAATGTATGATCCAGATGAACATGTAACAATAGACGAATCCATGGTTCCGTACAAAGGACGTCTTCATTTCCGGCAATACGTCCCCAACAAAGGACATAGATATGGTGTGAAGGTTTTCAAACTCTGTTTGACCAGTGGTTATACATGTACCTCCAAAAGTTACGCAGGGAAAGTAGATAACAAATCAGAATTTAACCTTACTGTGGCAGCACGAATTACAAAGTAACTAATGGAACCTTTGTTGGATGTGAGGAGAACTCTGTATGTAGACGTAGACAATTAATATACCAGTACTGCATTGACATAACAACTATAAGCAAGAAACCCCATTTAGTGGGAACTCTCAGGCTGAACAGAAAGAAAAACCCATCTATCTGCTATTACCACAGATAAACTAAGACGGGGGAAATGAAAATGAAACGATTGCAAAAGATGGTTTTAGCTAAATGGGAGGATAAACAGGATGCATTATTCCTAACCACAAAAACGTGCCTGAAATGGTCGAAGTGGAAATTGCTGGAGAAAATAAATTACAGAAACCTTCAACTANTCTAACCACAAAAACGTGCCTGAAATGGTCGAAGTGGAAATTGCTGGAGAAAATAAATTACAGAAACCTTCAACTATAGTGAACTACAATACAGGAAAAGGTTACGTCGATATTTCTGATCAAACAGCTTCATAACAACACACTACGTAAGGGTGTAAAATAGTATAGAAAGGTTTCATTTGATATGTTGACGAATACAGCTGCTGTGAACAATCATAGACTGTATGTCATGGTGACTAACAACACGAATATAACTGCATTTAGAGAGTAAATTATACTGTCGAGTCTACAAGAAGTGAGAGCGGCTGAAGAAAACTCATCTAGCTTACTACAACAACTTCTTCAGATACATAATCTGACTGAGAACACCATCAAACGAGGAATTTTCAAAGTTTGCTACGAAAAACTTTCAACATGTTTCGACAGGAAGCATGTCTCGAAGAACAGCAAGCAAGTGAAAACATCATGGCCTTCCTTTAAATATAAATACTCGTGCCTTGACTCTTTCTTTGCTACCCACAATTGCTTACTAAAATGTAAAGTCCCCACATTCCAAAGAGTCACTGTTTCGCAGCTTCATAGCATGAAAATTGTTTATCACATTTTGAAAATTGTATATTTGGCATTACAACATAAATTTGTGTTGCAATAAAATTTTTTTTTTTACCTGTAGAGCTGCATATTTATTTGCCTTGAGTATATACACTGAAGAGCCAAAAAAACTGGTATAGGCGTGCGTATTCAAATAACAGAGGTATGGAACCAATCAGAGNTATACACTGAAGAGCCAAAAAAACTGGTATAGGCGTGCGTATTCAAATAACAGAGGTATGGAACCAATCAGAGTAAAGCGATGCGGTCGGCAGCGCCTATATAAGACAACAAGCGTCTGGCAAAGTTGCTAGATCGGTTACTGCTGCTACAATGGCAGGTTATCAAGATTTAAGTGAGTTGAACATGGTGTTATAGTCGGCGCACGAGAGATGGGACATAGCATCTCTGAAGTAGCGATAAAATATGGATTTTCGCGTACGACCATTTCACGAGTGTACCGTGAATATCGGGAATCAGGTAAAACATCAAATCTTCGACATCGCTGCGGCCGGAAAAAGATCGTGAAAGAACCGGACGAACGACGACTGACGAGAATCATTAAACGTGACAGACGTGTAACCCTTTCTCAAATTGGTGCAGATTTCAATGCCTCCTGCATACCTTCAGACATTAGTCGAGTCCATGCTTCGTCGTCTTGCGGCACTTCTGCGTNGCAGATTTCAATGCCTCCTGCATACCTTCAGACATTAGTCGAGTCCATGCTTCGTCGTCTTGCGGCACTTCTGCGTACTCTCGGGGGCCCTACACGATATTAGGCAGGTGTACCAGTTTTTTTGGCTCTTCAGTGTATTATACACATATGGCCAACTGGTGTAATGTTATATGGGAAATCATATTACGAAGCTACGTTTATCATTGTGGTGCACGCCCTATTTCAAACTAATATGGGATAAAAACTGAAGAATATTCACTTCTTAACCTTTAATTAAGCCAAAAGTCAACAAAACTGACGAAAAAAATGGCATGACCTGGTAGTGCAACCTATTATATTAGGCGTTCAAGATCACTTATGAACTTTTCACGGTTATGTGCTGGAATCGAAAGGAATAGTGTGTAGTTGTGTTGGAGAGATTTGGGCGGCTCTTTACATCGATATTTTGAGAGCCGATGAGGGTGAAATGAGGTGAGAATGGAGCAGCACAGGAATGCAAGGGGGAACGGGATATTCCCGAGAAAACCCGCCGACCAGCGGCATCGTCCGGCACGATTCCCACTTGCAAAAATCCGGGAGTGACCCGGCCGGGGATTGAGCCCGGTTCATCGTGGTGGGAGACGAGCAGCCTAACCACTCAGCCACCGCGGCCCCTGGAATAGCGTGGTGATTTGAGAATAGTCTGNGTCAACAAAATTGACGAAAAAAATGGCATGGCCTGGTAGTGCAACCTATTATATTAGGCGTTGGCCGTCAAAAATTGACGTAACAAACGTACAGCGTGAACAGAGAATATGCATATGAATTTAAAAACATATTGGCATTACTCTTAAAAATGTTTTGGAAAAAACATAGAACAGTAGAAAGAATGTAAATCATGCAAGACTGGCCAACCATTTCAGCCCATTAGGAGGGAAGCAGCCACTGATTCTTCAATAGCTTCAGCCAGCCAGTAAGTCTTCTCGACACCTTATGCTTGGCCAACAGCATTAGCCATTCAACAGTACCGTCTTCTCAGCCCAGGGTATATAAAGGCAAGAACAACTCAAGCTAACATTTACTGTTATCCTGTAAATGGCAACTGCAGCCGTCTTCTGAAACGTCGTGATTATCTCCGACTTCGAGGTGACAAAAAACCAAGCCAAGATCACTTATGAACTTTTCACGGTTATGTGCTGGAATCGAAAGGAATAGAGTGTAGTTGTGTTGGAGAGATTTGGGCGGCTCTTTACATCGATATTTTGAGAGCCGATGAGGGTGAAATGAGGTGAAAATGGAGCAGAACAGGAATGCAAGGGGGGAACGGGATATTCCCGAGGAAACCCGCCGACCAGCGGCATCGTCCGGCACGATTTCCACTTGCAAAAATCCGGGAGTGACCCGGCCGGGGATTGAGCCCGGTTCACCGTGGTGGGAGACGAGCAGCCTAACCACTCAGCCACCGCGGCCCCTGGAATAGCGTGGTGATTTGAGAATAGTCTGTAACGAACTTCACACGAGACGACTTTTCTCGCCGATAGTAGCAGCAGCGAACTCCCAAAACCAAGCAGTTGTTTTTAGCACGCAACACAGCGCCTTTTCGAACAGTAGGTCAAACAAGGTTTGTGCGGATACCCACAGTACGACCACAGCGCAACTGTTTTGTCACGCGAGTTGCTCCCAGACCTTTCTCGCAGCGACAAGTTGACTTTGTTTTTAAAATCGCGTGCTCTTAGAGATTAGAATGGAAAGTGATAAGAAATACGAAAAATTCACGGGTTGAGTGACCTGTAGGTTAAACTTCACAGTCGCCTTACTCTGTTTCGGTGAATAGCAGTTTAAATGAGATTCGCTTGTTGCTTTCTTGCAGGCGTTTTATTGCCTCAGAGTCATTTAGTATGCGCCTTACAAAACTATGAGGCAATAGTAGAAGTAAATAAAAGTAAATGTGCTTCAAGTTTAGCTTATCCTAACATGAATTGGTGAATATTATACATCCCCAAACTCCGCAGTTTTAGTAGCCGCAACTATTTATGGTCGCTGTTCCGGTATAGTATCGACGACCAGTGTTGTGAGATGTCCTCTTTCTGATATCGTTTCGTCATGTGCTCTCCATATAAATATATTACCTATTCACATCCATAGTATTGGAAATAGTTGGCAGTATTTCGCAAATATCGATGCCATCATTGAGTTCATTATGGAGCGTGTTGCTCAGACAACCAGGGTCGGGTAAGTAATCGGCCAAGACATGTGTTAAGAGACCATTTCAGCATTCGCCTGGAAAACCGTGTAAAACAGAAATCGAAGTTTCCGAATCGGGAATCTAATCCGGGTCCTCCCGGATGAAAGTCCAGTTGTTTACTATCTTGCTTGNGCCGCAACTATTTATGGTCGCTGTTCCGGTACAGTATCGGCGACCAGTGTTGTGAGATGTCCACTTTCTGATATCGTTTCGTCATGTGCTCTCCATATAAATATATGACCTATGTTTCACATCCATAGTATTGGAAATCGTTGGCAGTATTTCGCAAATATCGATGCCATCATTGAGTTAATTATGGAGCGTGTTGCTCAGACAACCAGGGTCGGGTAAGTAATCGGCCAAGGCATGTGTTAAGAGACCATTTCAGCATTCGCCTGGAAAACCGTGTAAAACCGAAATCGAAGTTTCCGAATCGGGAATCTAATCCGGGTCCTCCCGGATGAAAGTCCAGTTGTTTACTATCTTGCTTGGTTAATTAACAACTGAAAAATTATCCACTCTGTCCCGACTACTTCGTGACTTCATTCCATGGCTTGTTAGACTCCAAGCACTTGGCCATTAGTCCTGCTGTTATGACTGGACGGCAGTTTGGCGGTAATAAACAGGAAACAATAATGTGACTGTATCTTGAACAGTACTATAAAAAGGCCTTGCACAATGTCAACAAACGACAACTATACATAGTGACCTGAGTGTGTAGATAACTGTGAAATCCAGCCAAATGCCAAATAAATTCGCGAAATACTTAAACTGTAGATATTCGTAATACTAATTTGTTATGAGGCACGTTTTTAAACAAAGGTCCGTTTCGAAATTATGGGAAAACTGTATAGAGTAAATATGATTTAATATGACCAATATATATATATTAGCATATTTACTTTATTTTTCTACATAGTCGCCATTAACTTCCACACACTTCTGGTAGCGTGTAATCAGTTCCATTATCCCACTGTCAAACGAGGCGGCGTCCTTAATCATTGGTTCTCACTGTTCATGAGTTCATCATCAGTGAACTGTTTCAATGCAAGCCATTTATTTAAATGCATAAAGAGACGAGTCACTTGGTTCCAGATCGGGGCTGTAGAGATTTCTCTGTTATGAGCGTTCCCTCTTCTTGAAAGAAACGACAGTACTGCCTAACCTCACTGTCACTCATAAATAAGATTAGGCCTTTTAACTTTCACAAATTTGCTTGTTGATCTCAGCTGCACTATTGTTTTTTGCTAACAAAAACAGGATTACAGCACGAATTTCACAATTGTTGAGATTATTTATTGTCGTAATAATTTTAAATTACTCACACGTGGTATCCA
This sequence comes from Clitarchus hookeri, assembly GCA_002778355.1. NCBI lineage: Eukaryota > Metazoa > Arthropoda > Insecta > Phasmatodea > Phasmatidae > Clitarchus > Clitarchus hookeri. The sequence continues at coordinate 88,692 of NQII01004308.1, read as the reverse complement.
ACGTGAATCTAACTGCAACAAAATAGACTAAAGCTAGCAACTGCACGAAGCAATGGGACAGTGCATTCAGTATCTCAATTCTCAGCATCGATCAGTGGCGATGTCTAAACGGGCCTTACTTAAAAAAACGCTCCTCGCTATTATCGGTATCAGGATTTAAAAAAAAGGTATGAAATTGTAAACATTTATATTGGCAATAGCGCAAATACTTGAATATTAAAATAATTGGAAAATCACAAAATTTAATACTTTTCTATGCGTTTTTGGACCATATAGCAATTGTGATATTAAAAAGAAATTTTATCTAGAGCGATAAGTCGTCGTATCTCACAGGTAGCGAACAGTTGCGACTACTGCAGCAGCGAGCAAATACGCCTCGTGTGGCAGACACTTCAGTCGTCTTCGCCTCGTGTGACAGATCCTTCAGTACCCCTCGCAGGCGCCATTGAGCGTCTTTTACCAGTGCTGGAGCCCAGCTGGGCGCGTGCAGACAACTCGCGTGCCACAGCCGACTGATCGTTGACGGCCCTTCTTTTATTTATCCCGCCGTGCCGTCGAACGTGGTATTTCCCCGCCGGAAATGTATCATGAAATGGGCATTTCCTTCCTTGTATTCCACCCATCTTGACCTCGCAGTCACGTTCAGACCAATTCGTCTCTCTGCATTGTGACTTTTTTCGCCACAATGTTCGTAACAATGTTGGAACTTTCGCTATGCTTTGGCGAAGTGAATGCCTAGTCATTTGAAAAGCAACCAAGCTGATTTATTTATTATCATTTTTGAGAAACTTGTGTTGTTAATATCATGTGCGTATTGTTTTTGAAATGCGTGAATTTTTATCAATTCGTTTACATTAAGTGAAACTTATTTTTGTGGAATCTCGTTCTTGGGTTTTCTAGCAACTTCCACGATGTTTTTGTTTGTGCTGACAGGTTTCGCCACTGCGCGCACTGGTGGTTTTCTGGCTATATTGTAAAACACGATATTTTGTATGATCATTGGCAAGGGGGTGACACTACATAGGCCCTTCTGATCCACTATTTTCTCTGGTCGCAGCCGTCTCGCCAACACCAAAAATACAATGGAAATTTATTCATGTTAAAAAATATAAACTAGGAACCACCAAAATATATGTGATCAGTTTGTAACTAAGAGATAATTAGAAATACAATTACGTTTTTAACATATAGCAAATTACACAACGAATATTTTGTAACTTCACTCAAAAATTTCACAGTTGCTGCCCTGTCCCACTTGATGCTTTGTTAAGAAAGATGTTTAAAATACGAAGGTGTCTTAAAAAATGAGGATCGCCACTCTTCAATGCCTAATTTTACAAAGAATTGAAAGTCTACCTCCGAAATAATGTATAACACTTTGAACATTGGAAAAAAATTTAATAAAACTGGAGTTGCCTAAACAATGTTTACCTTGACGAAGATGGATTGCCTATATTGTTTCATCAGGGTAGCCAATATCTGAATTCATAGATTTTCATTCGTGTTGATGTGCATTGACGAACGTTCTTATGTTGGCTATATAACTGCGACCTGTTTACATTTTGAAGCACAAAATAAGAGCTCGACGTAATACAAGGAAATAACGCCTCTCTACTTTACTTGCTCTGTGATATTTGGAATGCAACGAGAAAGGGAGAAATACAGGAAAGTGGCGGGGAGTCTCTGACTAGAAGCGAGGAGTTCCGGACTTGGTGCAGGTAGGTTCCAATGCGCTGGCCAGCAGATTGTCTCGTTATGAAGTGGACCTGTGGTACTTGTCAAGAAGTTAGTACCCGGTATTGACAATTGTGACCATGGCAATGAAGCATGTGTTGCAAATTGGGTAAATTAGGCGCAAGGTTTTTGTTGTGTAGCATTATTGCGTGTACGAAGATTTTCGACGATTCGCCGCAGTATGTCTGCTTGTTGGACGAACATCAGTGGGGGTTTTGTGAAGCCAGTGCAGCGATTCTGAGGCTATAGAATGGAGTTCTGGCGAGAAGAACTGGGTCTTGCCTGAATTACTTACTGCAACGTTCCTTGGTTTTGGTTACCACACCAAGAACCGGAGGTAATGAAGTTGAATACCTGCTTTTTGAGTGCTGAATTCTAAGGTTCTGTACTTAGGATGTTAATTGCAAACCATATGGAGCGTGGAGAGAACATTTATGTTATGTAAAGGAATGTTTATTGTGATTAACACCTGCGTGAAACTAACGTTATTTGTTTAGCAATGAGTCGTTGTCAAGTTACCTATGCCATCCTTCTTTTACTTCTATTATTTGTGGTTGTTTTGGATTGTCAGAGTTGGACAATGGTGAATAAACTTTTATGGTAGGGTGTGGCGTAATATTTACAGCTGTACAGATTTGTAGGACTAGATATACAGAATAAAAGTAGATTCCCTCGAAGGAAAATGTGCATTCCAGGATTTTCACAGTAAATAAGCACCCATATAACTGGGTAAATGAAAGCAAAGTAAATTACATGTAAGGCAAATGCATACTGTGTTAAGGGAAAAATGTATACATTTGTTCTTTGCATTAGATCCTCGGTTTATAGTCAACTCACTGTTACGTTACACTTTCCTGCAACCCTTATTAGTTATACTTCCAGGTACAGATAACGTATCCTCACACTACATGTAAACAAAAACAGTACCATGTGACGTCTAATATTTCAACTGCCAAATGTTTTGTTTACGTTCTTCAGCTGTCCCAACAATTGTGGCTTATTTCAAAGACCGTAACATAATAAATATTTAATATTTTGACAGTATTTAGGTAGGTCTTATGATTTTTAACCGTTCCTGTATTGTTCGACTAGTGTTAATTCACGATGTAGCACATTAGGCAAATTTTGCCGTTACTATTTAACTAGGTAGGCGAAATGTATAGACGTTATGATACTTCGATGAAAGGACGGCGTCAATCAAAATGCAAACGAGTAACCAGTACAAAGAGAAAGAGGAAATTGGAGCACACAACTTATGCTACTAATTTTATTACGCTACCTTAGTGGCGACAAACAAGATGGCACATTGTCAATAATCTCGTGGCAATCGTATATGCACACAAATAGTGCGACTTATTACCCTCATATTTGTTGTTTTGTTCAGTATGCATTGTTTTTATTATTTTTTCTTCATGACTGGGTTTTAGCACTCTTGAAAAATTTATTTGGACTTGGGAATGACAAATATTCATTTCACTGAAACGTCTTAGCACGTTACGTGAATGTATTTCAAACACTAGAGGGAAGTTGCAAAGTTGTGATGTGTAAACAAACGCGGCATTTAAATAATTATCAGACATAAACGTTGTTAGCGGATAGAAACAAACTCCGAACGTCCAAAACTCGCCTTCAGACACGTATCGAACGTAAGGATTCCGGAACGGCCATTTCATTTCAAGTTAACTTCATCGGCCAATGAAAACAACATACGTTGAAATATATTTACACCTATGGTAAGAAAAACGTTATCACAACTTTGCCACTAACTAAGCAGGTTTAAAATAAGTGTACAAAATGTAGGAGATATCTGGAAGAAAAATAGGATTGGAGATCAAGCAATTATTCATGCCATCAATTTTGCCAACTCAAAAGTCGTAATCATCCCTACCATCACTTTTGAATACAAATTTAATAAGTATTGTAAAATTAAAAACTATTTTAAGTATGGATCACGAACTCAGACACCGTTATTTATTAAATATGTGTCAAATCTGATAAAATAAAGTTTTCTGCGAGCGCTGAGATTAAAGAAAGTTAAGAAAAAACACGACATGGTCCACCTAAAGATTTTTCCTTCATGCTTGCTGTACTTTTTAAAATAGTTATTGTTTAGTTAATAATTCTTATTACCTGTAAACGGTTTTTGGGTTCATTGTGGTGTAAATCATATGTGTATTTAAGTTGTGTAAAATTAAGCCTCTTTGAGATTTTTGGGATTATACAGAATGAGGCACTTAAAGCATACCCACATACTAACACCGCCAATTTCAGCGGTGGAAGAAAATTTTTCAGACAAACGTTACTTGGCTACACGGCACTAATAACTTGATAGTGATAATTTCCCCGTGCGTGGAAGGGTAAAGAAGATACATAGGTCAACTTCGTTAATGTAGTTGGAATGATACATTATATTAACACTCCTCAACAGTGCGTACGAAGGTGTAATAAATACGATGACATTTGCCGGTCATTCAAGATTTCTGACGGTCAATGACGAAGCAAACTGCGGCGCCGCACGGAACAATGGACCGACGTAGCGCCGTCCTGTAGCGACTGTAGCTGTCCTGCAGATGGCGTTTATTGAAACAAACGCCAGGCTCAGACTCCGCTTCTTTGTTATTTTATTATGATATCAGGTGTTCAAATTGGTGCCCTTGTGCATTGATACATACTGTAAAGCGAGTCTGAGCTGACACTACCGCACATCGAATTTCATCTGGACTTATTGCAGAACAAGCTCGTGTTATACGGCCTTTCATGTCTTCGAGAGTCATCGGTGGGTCTTTGTAGACATGTAGCTTTAATGTTCCCACAGATAAAAGTCCAAAGGCGTTAAGTCTGGGGAACGAGCAGGCCATTTCGTGTTTCCAGACCAACCGATCCAACGATGCTCTTTAGTGTCCTATAAATAAAATAGGGACTAATTAGATGATTATGTACAACACTACGTGCGGCGCAGTTTGGTTCGTCATTTACCTTCAGCGATCTTGAATGACCGGAAAATGTCATCGTATTTATTACATCTCCATACGCACTGTCGAGAGGTGTAATAACACAATTATAAATCCATTTACATGAATGTATTTTACCTTTGTATCCTCTTTGCCCTTCCACGTACGGGGAAATTAACCGCTCTCTATTTATTAGCGCCTTGGACCCAAGAAACTTTTGTCTGAAACATTTTCTTCTACCACTGAAATTGCCGGTGTTATTTAGGTGGGCCTGCCTTAGGTCCCTCATCATGTATAATAGCACCTTTTATTCTAACAACTGTTATATGCAATTTTTTTTGTTATGGCTATAGTTTTTATTGCTATTACCCCAGCAGTGCAATTTGGAAGTCTGGATGTTATGTCAAGATATAATAAACAACCAGCTGACATTTTTTGTAATATTCAGGCAAATAAATGTTTTTGTTTGAAAATGAAGTGTCAAGGTTACCTTGAACTAGGGTTGCCAACCCCAAATTTCAAAAACTAGGATTTGAACTTAGAAAAACCAGGACAATTCAGTTTAAAAACAGGACGCAGTAATAGATAAGAAATAGTGAAATTAATGTGTAGTGAAAATAGGTGAAATGAAATTCAAGTAATAATAATCATATTTGTTATTAAAAGTATTCGAATAAAATTATGTGAGTTGAAAATATAAAACAAACACTTTTGTTTTGTAACAAATTATTTAAACCTAAGTTAGTATCTAATAAATTCTAATATTACAAACTTATTAATTTTATTATACTTTTCAACCCCACCAATTTCCTTCAGTATCTGTGGTTGAGTTAACAAATAATCATAAATTTGGTCACACTTCATATCTATGTTATAGATAGTTTTGGTGATTGCAGCTACTGTTGTTGGCAGTAATCGATTTCTTTCTTTTGACCACTGTGCATTTATGAGAGAAAAAAACTCTCTCAACATTACCATTATGTCCCGGTATACTAAACACATATTCAGCCACTTTCAGTAGTTCTGCATACTATCCCTCGGAAATGCATTACTTAAAATATATTGGCCACAAGGAGTTTAAGCTGTCGTCTTTTTGAGTAGAATTCAAATTTTTGCTAAAATTTTTCAAATTAACCCACTTGTCAAATAATTTTTCGTCGTTAATTTCAATGCCGTAATCTTTTAAAAAGACCAAAGATTTTTCAATGTTGCTCCAATCTAGCAAATTATACCCTGTTAGATCAATCCAGTCAAAAACTTTAGGTCCTTAAATGGTTCAATCCACATTTTTAAATAGTCATTGATTTCATTATAAATAATAATAATGGAGTGTGGGGAGTGCACCCAGGGAAAGGCAACACCCTCCGAGTGACGGTCTTTTCAGCTGGGACCCGTAGGTGATCGTCATCCCCTGGCATGACATGAAGTGAGACCCTAGAATGGAGCGGTGCTGGAATGCAAGGGCGGGGGAGACGGGAGTACCCCGAGAAAGCCCGTCGGCAAGCGGCATCGTCCAGCACGATTCCCACATGCGAGGATCCAGGAGTGGACCCGCCGGGGTCGAGCCCGGATCTTCCGTGTTCTTTCCGTCGTCATGCAACTTCTTTAAAATTGTTCTTACTCTTAGAGGACAAAAATTGTTTGTTATCCTCTCCTTTAGTAATGAAATAACTCTACCCAAAATTTTCCTGATTTAAACAACACTGTTTTATTTTCTTTCCACTCTTTCAATATTTGTGTGAATTATNTGTACCCAAAATTTTCCTGATTTCAACAACACTGTGTGAATGATCGCCATTTCTGAATGAGAGAGGTACAGGTAATCCTTGGCATACTCATTGTTAAAAATACTGCATAATGTACTGTGGAGGTTTATCTAAACTATTAAAAAAATTCTTTTAACGGCTCATGGTATTTCAAAAGTGTTTCAATTGCCGGAAAAAGGCTTAACGAGCGTGTCTTGGAGTGATACTGAAGTTGAGTATACTCCATGCCAATATCATTGTAAAACAGTCGCAGTTTTTCTGTTCGAACAGTATATGTAGAAAAATGATTATAAATTTTTACAATTATTAATTCCACTTCTATGAGCAGAATGTCACATCCGTGATGAACAGCATTATTCAGTACATGAGCAGGACAACCAATACCTATAATGTCTTTGCCTAATTTTTCCTTCAGTTTACAAAACACATTGTTTGCTCCAGCTCTTTCTCTACTACCAAAGTTCGTATTGCAATCATCTCCTGAGAATGCTACACATTTTTCTGTTATATTATATTTTTGGAGCTGATAATTTACTAAACTCACCAAAGTTTCAGCAGTTTCATCTGGAACTGTTTCAATGTCTAATATCTTGGAACTTATGCCTTCGCCACGATAATCGAAATACTGAACCAATACAGGAATTAATTTAGTTGCCCCACGATTGCTAGCGTCACAACAGACACTAACACACGATATTCTTTTCAAGTCATCTGTAATCTTCATTGAAGAATGAGGGCTTAAAACGCCAGTCACAATTGCAGTTACCTTTGTTCTGTTCAACGTCATTTATTTTGCGATTTGTGAATCGCTAAACATAATTTTATTCAACTGCCACGTACAGTCTAAAGGGTTAAAAGACATATGGTGATGAATCGTGTGGTAAGCTGCAGCCCCTTCATCAGCGACAGTCTTCTCAATTGTTGAAGATTTCTTTATAAAAGTGTCTAAGGCTTTAGAAGTCCCTGCCTTGGAATGTAATCTCTTCATATGCTTGGCTGTTTTCTGATGCTCTTCAATATCTATCGCACCTCTGCTGGCTATATATATACTGGATTCACAAATACAGCAATACACTTCAGAGTCAGACTTGCTGCGTTTAAACGAGGGAAACTTTTTTTCTAAAACTTCGTTGAAAGTGCATTTTCGTTTTGGCATTTTGAGGAAACGACAAACTTATAAATACAATTATACAGCTGAAACAAAAGAACTGTCAGTAAAAAGTGAGCTCATAAATTAAAATTTAATGATATTTACAAGTATCTTTCTATTCTAATCTGTATTCTCGGAATAAATAATACTAATAATACAATACAATAGTAAATACTATGATACAATCAAAAATAAGTTTAAATACTTACGTATTTCTCCTTTAATATAAATATTTTAAATACGTTATATTCGTGTAGCAGTTATTAACTTACAAGTTGATAACTGAATAGCAAGCTGGCTAGCTCTGTATGCCTAATACAAGGTTACAAAGAGAAAGCACTACGCGACAATAGTAGAGAGAAAGAGACATGACAGAGCGTTACGTCTTTGTTTTAAAACAGTGCGGGCAGCGCGAACACTCGAGCCGTGAGGCCGCCCGTAACATAAGGACTGCAAAAGTGGCGCGTGAATTTTAAAATACATGACCATATCAGAGCGCTTTAAAGCCCAGGACGCTGCTTAAAAACTATCCAGGACACTCCAAAAAACCAGGACATGTCCTGGGAAAACAGGACGGTTGGCAAACCCTACCTTGAAAAAAGTTCCTTACTATCGCTGTGTTGCAGTAGATCGCTAGCTATAAGTGTGTAGGTATATTTTAGTAGTGTTATGATATTCAAAGGGTTTGTACAGCAGAGTGGCCAAGTTTAGGCGTTGCAGCAGCACAGCGTGTAATCTTAACAGTACGCATTCTTGTCGGAACTAAAAATGAAAGTAAACATTTTTTTTGCTCCTTACGCATAAATATTACATTTTATATACTGTTAACCTCCCCTCATTGTGGTGATGTTTATCAATAAAGTTTACCGTAAGGTGGGTTTGTAAAATCATGTGATATGACACATCCATATGCTTGGTAAAAAAAGTACGCAAAAATATGACTGTAATTGAAGGATGTGGCCAGAATGTTCTACAGTCCTTATTTATGGCGACACGCTATTTGACGTCTTCCCTTCTCATTCGGACAGGTCAGACAACTGTTCTTTTATCAAAACAGACGCCCGTAGTGGAGAAAAAAAAGCGTTGGGCTGGTGGANACGACTTTTGTGTCTACGCTAAATTAGTGCACAATCGAGCGACTGTATCACGTGACAAACATTGCCCAGTGTAGACGCAGTTTTGTCCAGGACCTGCGCCAAGGGAAAATCACCAGCCCCGCCCTCGCCAAAGTCAGCGAACTGCGTGCACGAACAGAGTTTCTAACCTACGTCAGGCAGCCGCCGATTAACGACCTGTGGCTCCAACACCACACCGCTCTTTCAGCTCGAAGTGCCTTTTGCCAGCGGGACCTCTGCCTTCCTGCATAGAACACTCAAGAAAACAGAAGAGCAACAGTCGATAATACCGCCAATATCACATCCACACGACAGGGTAATGGCGTTACCGGCCAGCAAAATGTTCGAACGTTGTTCGTCAGTCAGCGCCTGGTAACTTACAGGCTGGCTGGCAGCCAAGCCAATAAGGAAACTTTCGCCGTATGCAGTAGCCAATCAGATGCAAGGCCTGTTCCCACAGCCTAGCGCAGTCAGGCAGCGAACGGCACGCCCACTTCAAGGAACAGCCACGTCGTTTTGTTTCTTGTACTAATCAACTCTTTTCTTGCGGCATACAACACAACATGTGAGGTTTAACTACGACACATTGGGCTGTCAACTTGATATGGTTACTGCTGTGACGAAGCTTGCTGTGTAAGGGATAGGTGTGGGTATACTTCTTAACTAACAACATCATTCTCCGATCAGTTATTCCGGTATTGTGAATGAGAGTTGGCCTTTTACAAACGTATGTATTACGATTACTCTGCTAAAAACAGTGAACAATTCAGGGTTTTATGTTCACTCTAACAAGTAAAAGGCGTACATAACAGCACGCAGTCGGGTAAAAAGAATGACAACTGATATATTGAATGCTAAGGATAAATAATTCCGTACATTATAAATACGTTCACTAAACTAAATTTAGTTTTTATAAAGCGAAGGCGAATGGGCCGTGATTCCGACAGTTGATAGCTCACAAGAAAGAAGTCGTGATCTACAAAACTTCCGATACCGGTTTAAATCCCTCTCCAAAACAAAACATTTTGAATATCAAGAATTTATTTTGTGTACAGTAAAATTTTTACATAACGGAGCTTCCCCTAATAAGTTTCCTTTAAAAACAGAAATTACAGAAATGCTACCTAACAAATTTACGTAGAGTATCTGTGAATGTACGGTAAATTCTGCGAAACTACTGAAAGTCCGTCTCTGGAAAAAACGACGTGTGTGTATATTAACGAAGATTTCTGGGTGATATTTTACCGGTACTTTTTCGTAATATTACTGAATTTTTTTCAGCAGTATATTTTAATGGATTACAACTATTACTTTCCAAGTGCGCTGACAGACGAAGTAATACTAGTTACGGAAAAGTGCTGGAGAAAATTCTCCAGAAGTCTCCATGAAATTAAGGACACGATGCTTTAAAAAAACTAATTGTTATATGTAAATATACTTATAAGTATTTTTGTACTTCCTGATTAAAAATAATGTTAACAGAAAATATCTTAAATATTTGTCACGCGGTTGTTCCATTGTGAATAAAAAAGCAATCTCAAAAAGTTTTATTCCGAGGTATGATTTGAACATGAACGAAAAGCTTTGGAAAACCTGACGCTACAAATGAGGTAAACATAACTTTCTTTGGTTTTTAGTAATGTCTGTGTATTTTTAATGTTGCTGTTAGAAATGCCTGATGCTAATTTTCCATTTTAGGCCTATTTAAAGGAAAAGGTCTAAGTGGCGTGAATATCCAAACTGCCGCATAAATGATAATTTTCTTATTACAGTGGCGCAGAAATATTCGTGTAGCCCCGCCATTGTTTGTTCCCAAAAGCCGATGCTATAGGAAGTACGGAGACGTTCCGTATTTTGTAGTAACGGATCCCAGCTCTGTTTTTTCGTCATTGTGGATCGCGTGAAAATTTCCATGAATATACGTACAATTTTAACAGTGCATGTATATGGGAGGATAACACTCCATTCTGAGCACATTAATCAACCTTGAAGATCCTCAGACAGGCCGGGAATAAAATCCGGGTCCTTAGGTTTGCCGGTCCAGGATTCAGATATTGACGAAATGGCGGTGCCCTGAAAATAAATAACTTTTTCTGAGCACACTTATGTCGTTGAGGAATTGCGGCGCTCGTGGTGAGAGTTAAGCCTGTATGCAAGGATGGAAGATTCCTTGGACGATTCCATGTAAACCTGCATGGCCGCTTGTATGGATGGTTCTATAGAAGATTTTGCGACCTCTAGCCGTTTTCATGGACGTTTTCATAATTTACCGTGTGCAATGTTCGATGGAAAGTTTCCTAGAAGGTTGAAATTTTGGTCAATCAGACATAGGGTGGTATATACATTTTGTTTGTTTTATTTTGAGAAAGGGGGTGAGACTATTAAACACGAATAAATAATGAATAAAAAACAGACGAAAATGTTTAGTGATTATTTTGTTTGAAAAATAAGGTAAACAGTCATGTTTGCTATCACAAAAGATCCAGTTATAACACCATAACTCAATGCATAAACGCATAATGCTGAAGTAGTGAGTGAAGATTGTTCCTGAACCACAGTTGCAGAAGTAAAATCATAAAACATGCACTCGTCTTTACGCGTGTGGCAACAAGTATCGTTGTATAGGTTATTCCAAAGAACCTCACATAACTGCTTGCATGCAGGCTCGGGCAGCAGGTCTCGTGGAAGCGTCCACCCGAGCTCGAACGGAAAATATTATCGTCGCACACCGGGTAGAGGGACGGGCAGGCAAGCGGCAGTCGGCGAAACAGCAGCGCCTTGTTCCGGAGGATGCGCGCTCGCCTCATTGTCAGCAGCCAAACAGCGTGTCCGGCAAGCCCAGCCACGCCCATAGACTAAAGATGAGGTAGAGAGATCTCGCTGGCTGCGCACAACCAATCTCCGAGCCCCAACATTGAACTGCTTTTCTGCCATTACGACTAGTAAAAACCGCGTGGACTGGATTTCAGGTTAGAACACTGTTTGGTAAACATGTGCTTTGAGATGTTTATATACTTACTCTAACCAATTTGTTAAGCAGTTAGGTTATATTCTTATTGGTGAAAACATTTATTTATATAAAAGTGCTCGTCTTTTGAAAATTAAAATATAAACAAACACGTTCATCACTGTTGACCATGTGGCTTTGACAGTTGTGTTCCTCTTGTGCAGGTCAATGTTGGGTAGATGTGCAGAAGACGAATAAGCGGTCTACGTCATCTTTAGTCCAAGCCACCAGCGACGCGCAACACTTGCGACGTCAGACGTCCTCACAAATACTCTCCGTTCTGTCGTCGCCATTCCGTGCGGTTGTGCTGTATCACGATGTATCACTCACGAAATAATTTTTTTGAAAAATCTCAATTACGACTTGTTCAAACCGCGTGGAGCAATAAGCAGTGTTATCAATTTCCGATGTTGGCGATTTTGTGATATTATCAATCCTATGTTCCGGTATCGCGTTATTTGAAACATTTTCAAAGTTGCCATTTTCACATCATTAAAAAAAAATTTTGATTTGGTTTTCAAAACTTTACAAAAGTAATGATAGTGTGGAATATTTGATTGTGTGGTTACTGTAATTTAAAAAAACAGAAACCCTTATACGTATTTCGATGTTTGAAATGTAAGTACGAACAGTATTTGCGATGTCAGTTTGACCGATATCCGCAATGTCAATATCTGCGATCAATATGACCGATGTTTGTGATGCCAATATTTTCGACCTCGATGTTAGAGATATTTACGATATCAATACAAGTGGCATTTACGATATAACGCAATTGATTTTCAATAATTTCTGGAAGCGCTATATTGCACCAATAACGATATTATCGTCATACTCAGAAAATGATACATATATAGCAGAGCCCTACAGGAAACATGTGGTAGAGAGCACTTTCCTGTCTGTAGGCTATTCATGCTTAAATGAGCGATTTAGAAATATCTGCTTAGTACTTACTTTTCTTCTTATCTTGTATCCTTCTGTCATTTGTAATTCTAACATTATTATGAACCTGATCACCTTATTCGTACGCCATTCAAGTGAAAACGTGCAATTATTAGGAAAGTAAATATGTTACATAATTGCAGATTCGTATTTTAAGATTTATAAAACTAGAAACAATAAATACATCAAGCATAACTCTAAAAAATGCACTTTCAATAGAATACCAAGTCTTAGGACTATTTTCTATTAACTCGCTGTCAACAAGCGCGAAGCCAGAATGTCAGCGTGTAATGTAGCATATAAAGTTATTGGCAGTGATTTTTTTGCCAGTAGTGTTAATTTTGCCGTGAAAAGTCTCTACCAACACTGAAGAGATCGTAACATACCTGTGAAAGTCTCTTACCATGGAATCATGTTAGTTTACTGTGTACGTGAGTACTTTGAATATTCAATACACTTCGTCTGACCGAATTTTAATGCAACTGGGAATTCAAGTAACGCCAAATATATTGTTTTATGAACGCATGGCTTTTTAGGAAAACCACATGTAGGGCTAAAATAACTTTTGCTTTACTGTTTGGTAACATGATTTTCGACAAATTTGCTGAAAATCGCTAGCCAATGTTAGAGTTATGCGCAAAAGACGAAAATCAGTTTACCTCGTCATTTGTATATGATCGCTACCAGACACACGTTATATGGCCATGTTACGAATTTGTGTATATAACTGTAAAGTGTCTTACTCCTCGGCACATACTGGGGTTTCAAGGACCCCCACTCGAATTAATATGACACCTATGGACTCCCGAATCGTACCTATACTGAAACTCCTTGTTAACTGCTGTAACATTCTCATCATATCTTCAAATCGCACTGACTTCAGTTTATATTTTTACTTATACTTAAGTATCGAACACGTTGTTAGGTATGCATTCGGCATGAGACGAGGCATTATAAGATAATAAAGACAATGAGGAATACACTACTATGAAAAAAAAAACAATTTCCTGCCTGCTAACATGATTACAAGAACATATGTTATCCACATTACGTATAGAGTAATAATTTTGCCAAGCAACAGTTATGCTCCATAAATTTGATTTCGCAGGAATGATGTAAAATCAAATTACATTTTTACATTGTGCTAAAAAATCATTTTTGACCACATGAGGTTAAGTAGCCAATATACGGTAGGTATTATTAATTTATATTTTTTCCATGCTTTAAAAACAATTAATAAAATTTAATTAAATCGTAATCGAGTACTTATTTAGTACATATTAAAGTTCACCATATATGATCGGTGTCAATAAATTATTCATTACTTCCTAAGGCTCACAATGGTGTAATTAAATTACCAGTAGTCTAACACAAATAATCTTCAAGAATCGATAAAATATTGTATTCTGTGTGCTAACAAAACTATTAATAAGTCTGAACTAAAAGCGTGGCTATCAAAGTTCCCTTCGCTAAATTTACGTGCATAGCTGCAGAGGCTGAGGGGTATGGTATTAGAAAACGTTTTTGAAGATGGACCCACTAGAAAAATATGCTTTCTTCATCCTACAAAACACATCCCAAACTTACGTACTTCAGCTACACACTGAAGTAGAAACAGTGAAAAATGCTCTAATCCAGTGTAATCTGACTGCTAATTCCCAGTATATTCCGGTGCCTTGGGCAGTGGTTTCCAGTACTCTCCTCTACATGGCTCTACTGAGTGGTCGATCACTGAGTATAATACGGCTAATGCCTCCGCGCTCTCATTTGCCGATATATTCGTGTTTACAGCTGCCAAGTAATGTAACAAAATCACTTTTACTAACATGCATAAGTATTTACCCATATTTCTTCCCATAGCGCTTGCTAGTATTTTCAGCACAAGCGCCACGCAATTAAATAAATCTATTAATATTTTGCTAATATGTTATTCTGAATTTTTTTTGTCAAATTTACATAAAATAAACAGTATACTTTTAAGAAATGTGCTTTGCAGTTTTTTTTTTAATTTTAAGAATAGTTTTTATTCCATATTTAAACTTAACAAAATAATTTTTAATTAAAGGAGAGTGGCTCCACGTGGGATTGAACACTCCTGAAATTCATCTCCACAATCACTAGAATTGTATTTAAAAATATGGCCATGCATTCTAACGACTATCACTGTGTTGAAGTTTTCTTGTATTTAACTGTTGGTTTGGTGAATTGTTTGGTAAAATCCTTATATTTCACATTTCATACTATCTAAACTACTCCGCGTTGACAGGGTATAATTTTGTATTTTCATAGTATACAAATGTAGGCTTTCAGTAAACAGTACTCAATATAAACCTGAAGCCATAGTGTCAGAAAGAGACTAATCATTTTTTAAACACAACATTAGGGGTATATCTACGGAAACCTAACCGTTTATGAATTCAGATTACTGTCACAATATCATATAACTTCTAATTGGCCCTATCGTACAACATTATTTCAACAGTATGCTAATTAACGAGTATTTTGCAAGAGTACACTTACCTGAATACTTAGAAGTAGAAACAAATCCACCAAACTGATTCTTAAAATAGTATGCAGAATAGCTGAATTTATATTCCAACTGATGGAGGAATTGCTAAATCCCTTGTTTAGCTAAGCATATTTTGAATCATAACAAAGTAAACTGAATTATTCAATGATTAACAGAAACCTTACAGTTATTTAACCTGTTATGTTGAAATAAATTTAACTAATGTAATGTAACCTTGAATTAATTAGCTTTGAAACATGTTACCACAATATAAAATTAAATAATGTGATAATGACAAAGTAATTTGGTTGCATAGACAAAAAACTACCCTTTTGTTTTAGCATGATAGATAAACTAAATTTGTAGTGCTTAAACAATAAGTGTTACATTATAATTGAGTTTTTGGTGGCAGAAACCTACTTTGTTGAAATATGTATGCATAATTATATTTATGGTATATAAAGAAATTCCACAACAAAAAAAGGCAATGGCGATTTTATAACATAAAATTAACATAATATTCCAAAGAGTATATATAATAAGCTAAGAAACCAGCAGGATCAGCTTAAATAGTATATTCGCCTATATGGCAGCACTTAACGGATATATGGATTAAGCGTCGGGAAGGGATGGAAGTTGTGAATGAAAGATACACGACTCCGTTGTTGGGGTTTCGGGTCCAATTGGGGGAGGGAGCCAATTTTGATTCATACAGTATTTTAATTTGGCTATTAAAGAGTGTCCCTACCAAATTTGGTCCAGATACGTTTAACAGTGTCGAATTGAATAGTGATCAAACATGTCTGGTTACATACAAACTTTGGAATATATATAGATAGAGATTTGGAAAATGTATGTTATGTTAGGTTGAGCTTCTACCGAAATGACAACCTGATTTTCTTCTTGCCGCGGACTATTATTTCCAGTACGAAAGTTTGATGCAAATGACTTAATAACATTAATTACATTTTTATTGCTCTGCAAACTCTTTTCGTGGTTGAATTTTCGTACTAAATTTGAATCAACGAATGAAAGGAAAATTATATATTCTTTTCAAATTTGCAAATTGGAATATATTTTATTTTTTTTAATCTGTGCAATATATAAATTCTTCACTTTGAGTTAGATAAATTTAAGTACATTTATTTCAATAAAATTCTTTACGTGTTCTCGTGCTACCCAATATATTTTATAACAAATATTCGTTAGAAAGAAAGTTAAAATAATGCAATTGCATATTCTGAGACACTAATAATCTCAGCGGCCAACTCAAATTACGGTATATTGTAAACAAAATACCACAAAAATTAAATATTTATAAATAAAAATAAATTTTTTTTTTTAAATTACATTTTATTAATATAGTTTACGTAAACGCATACGGTCGAAATTTCTTTCGAAATCCCTTCGATGTTACACTAGCTTGTTTGTAACTAACGTTGTAAGAAATAAGAAAGTGAATACCTATACTACTTTAGTGTAAACATTTTTTCCACATTTTTTTCATGCAGGAAAACGATCGCACTCCTTTTCACCACATGATTGCCTGTAATTGTTTTGCATATTTCCAAATCTCTGCGTGGATTGAAGGAAAAACTAGAAGACTCACTTGACGTTGATTAAATACTCTTAGCCTAAGAGCTATTCTAGCTAGAGCCTTCATGTTTCATCCCGACGATAAGTCGATAGATACTGTTACAAATACAAAACAGATGGCGGTTTTTAGACTTTAAGTTACTCAATTTTTTTAGTGTGGCAAGTTTAGAAAGATTAAGTACAAGCATATTCCACAAAAGTACGAGCTGTGAATTTTTTAATTTTAAACATTTGATCACATTATATGTTACTCCTTCATTACTCAGGCATCAGTCAATGTGTGAACGTAATATAGGTTAGCTATGTCAAAGTCCGTGTACGAATGGATGCGTACATTAAAATCAGGTATATAGATTATGTCGTAATTTTTGTATTGAAAACTAACGGGAAATTTCAACAAATTAATGTGACGAAAGTGAGAACGTTCCTTTGTTTACTAGAAACCTATGACATCTAATTATAGGCTATTGACGATAAATTGAGCACTTTCTAATCAGTATTATTTGGAATAATAGTCAATAAATATATTTTATTGTAGCCATAAAGGTTAAATTTTGTGTCCGGTGAAATTTATATACTATGTTTATTACTTACATAACAATATTTATTTTAAGAAGTGGTGGAAGGATAAAAATGGCTGATAGGAAAAAAAAGTAAGTAAGGCCTCAAAAGTAGTCACTTTACTGTGAACAGCCTATAGTGACATCCAATACACTGGATGCGCAAATACTTGAATTTTTGTGGCCAACGTAAGTATAACTGCAGGTTCTACAGTAGTTAATGGACATCAATTTCCCCTGACGTAGTAAACATATAGCTCAAGAGAATTTTTCTTAAATGCATCGAATGGTACGAAAACGTCGCCGATTTCATTACTGTAGGATGCATTCCGGAAGTATGCATTAGATTCTGCTACCAAAGCATGAGGAATTTTAAACTGCAAACATCACCTGACACTACGCGTAGGTTTATCTATGTGTATAAAATAAGTGGACACAGTTTTATTGAAGTTAAGTTTTTAATTAAGTACTGTATTGTTTAAATTGGCATTTGTTTGGTAACTGATATTTTGCCACTGCTTTGTAAGTTTTGGTTACTTTATGAAGAGATGTGTGGTGACTGGAGCTTCGCATTGGACGGCAGGAAGACGGACAGCACTCCCGAAACTGTAAAACAAATACATAATCAGTTATTTTAAGATTGAACCTTAGACGAGTCACTATCGCCTGACTAATTCCTACAGACTATTACATGACCATTTTATGTAGCACAGTGGCTGCCCGTAGCTAAAAAAAAAACAACAAAAAACAGCGGAATGACAAGTACAGAGTGGTAGTTGCTCACATAAGCTTTTGTAGTGTTTCGCAGCTGCCTTATAAAATAAAAATATTAAAGAATTATAAATGGGCATGTAGCAAACCAGACTGAAATTAATGTGATATGAGATGCAGCGCCAGTATATGGTCACGGGAGCTGTAAAAGGAAATTGTGGTGATGAGTTTCAATGCCACTATTAAGTGACTAGGAATTGCAAGGAATATGGTGTGTACTAAGAAATATCCTCACAGAAACTGTGTACAATATCCAGGCGATGGTTTATCCATTAATGTGAAATAATTGTTCTTTTAGAAACACTGGTTGTGTTATAGCATGGAAATACAAAAAAAAAAGTTTTTATGTAAGTTGGTCTAGATATGACCAATACAGATGTACATGAAATGACTTTGCACCTATTGGTGAAATGCTTTTAGAGAGGAATTGTTATTAGAGATTATAATTACGGCCGGGCCTCAGAGTACTTAAGAATATCACTTATTCCACGAACTCAAAATACATACGCTAACAAAATGGCGTCACTGACCCGCAACGTGTTGAAATACCATTCGCCAGTCAGCACGGGGTAACTTGCTGGTCAGTCGGCGGCCTAGCCAGTAGGAGAATTCTCGCAGCAGGCATTAGCCAATCAGAAATAAAGGCCCATTCTATTGCCTCACGCAGCCAATCAGAGAATGGGACCGCCACGCCTTATTTTGATATTTCTTTTATCTGGCAGACCTCCAAATCCTGCCACGCTTATGTGAGCCCTTTCACAGTTTTTTGTTGTTAGTTAGCGATAATAGAATGTTGTGGTCCACCGTGCCTTTTCATCTGTATTTACATATAAACTCTTTGTTCCGGCGTTACATGCATCCTCCCTCTTCCAAACACCCTCTTCTCTTTATGCTAAGGCTGCCTGTCCCCAGCCAGCAGCCTAGTGGTGACTCGTGCGTATACAAGGAGCAAGGAGACGAGTCCTGTGTAAGGGATGATATGGCGTGTAAGAGGGGGTGGAGTTGAGGATGGACAGCTTAGTTTCTGAACTTCACAGTCTAGCAACGAAAAGCCTTCAAGAAAGTCGATGATTGCCTTACCTTTTTGAAAAATATTTGGATGTTGAATTATGCCAAGTCTGGGCCTTTTTAAGCACGGAATAATTAAGAAAAGTTTATATTAAAGGTATAAATACAATCGTTTACCGCACTGAGGTGAGTTATTGAGAGTGCGTGTATGACAGTGACTGGCGAGTGTTCATGTTGATTTGACGAAGTGAGTGAGTAAAGAGATTTGGGCGGCACTTAACATCGAGGTCTTGAGAGCCGGCGAGGGTGAAGTGAGGTGAGTATGGAGCAGTGCCAGAATGCAAGAGTGGGTGAAACGGGAGATCCCCGAGAAAACTCACCGGTGGTATCGTCCAGCACGATTCCCACATGCAAAAATTTGGGCGACCCTGTTGAGAATTGAACCCGATTCACCTTGGTGGAAGGCGAGTAGTTTAACCACTAAACCACCGCGGCCCCGATTTAGCGAAGTACGGTAATTATTGGCAGCATGGAGACAGAGTCCTGCGTGCCTGAAGTTAATGCGGTGGTTGATTGGGTTTCTCCCTGGTAAGTACTCTGGTGTTAGTAAATCACCTAGTCATCGGAGCGAAGTTGGGATGATTTCGCGAGGCACTAACATATTGGTGAGCTCTGCTCTAGAAAATTGGACTGTATGATTTTCTTATAATACTAATATTTTATTAATGTAATGGGATACCAAGTAACAGTTTGTTATTAACACCGAGGACTCAAGGTCATGAGTGATAATACACGATGAACAAATAATCAGTGTCAGAGTAAATGTAGACATAAAAATATATTGTGTAAATGAGAATATGTTTAAGTAAGAAGTTGTAGAAAAACAGTAAATAGTGTAAACGAGGACATAAATAGTGAAATTACTTACATAAATAAATTAGCAAACAAGAAAATTGATACTGCTAATAAAACGTATTCAAGAAAATAGGAAAATGGATATGTAGATAATAAAATAGTGAAATGGAAATGTGGAAAAATAAATGGGCATTGCGAAAAGGATAGTAGCTAGAATGAATTAAAATACAGATAGGAAAACAAAAGTTCACCTACATAGTGAACATAAGATAATCGAATGCGTGGACAAAATTGTGAGGGTTAGTGAAATGTTGGTCCAAAATCGTGACTATAAGATTTAAATTGGAAAAGGAGGTGCATGTATTTAAGAAGGGATGGCAGTAATTTCGCAAGAAATGGGAGTGGTAAGCGTAGTTTGGCAATGCAGATGGGCCGGAGACAGAATCCGAAAGCAGTGGGGAAGAGAAGTACACTGCAGCCAGTACAGAAGTACCCGCGGTAACTTAGCAGCTGTATGCGGTTGGTACGTCTTTAAGAGAAAATGGGAAAGGAGACACTAATTAGTCCGCTGCCCTCAATGGAATGATACTTGGCAGGATTACCAACACCAGCTCGAGATCGCCGTTACTGTGATTAGCTGGTCAGAAGAACAGCATGTATACTACCTAACAGCTGAGCTGAAGGAGCTATAATTTAGCATACTCCACTCCCTGCCAGAACGACATAGACTAGAGCACCCCGCACTGAAACATTTCCTGTAGCTGTGCTTCGGCCGCCAATACATGCTACACGTCCACCTATACAGCAGCATTAAGCGAAAAGGGAAATAACTGCAACAGTTATTGTATGGCTGCGACATCACTGGAGGCGTGTGTTAAGGGGTCCGCCTTCGTGGCGCTTCAACTGCGTAGTAGAGTGTTTGAAATACAAGTTTTCCTACGCAACTATTAAACGTGCGTCCAATGAGCTGATCTACGAAAAAAAAACTACATTTCAGACGAGGCCTCTTAAGCAATTTTGAGAAGTCACGCTGTGCCGTAGCTCAAATAATGTTGACAAGAACGAATTAAAAATTATATATTTTCCAATAATTTTACAGCAAAAATTTCCAACACACCCCTGAGCAATCATACACGACATTAAAATATGCAAAAAACATTACAATGAAAATCCCTTCTTGATTTACATAAAATAGATAAATTGATCACAAAATATGAATAAAACCACTTGCATGAAATTTAAATTAAAACATTATTAAATGTCAAGATAATTAAAACATGTATTAGAAAAATTGACTAAATATGAATACTTGGACAACTAGAAACTAGGACAGCTGTTTAAGTCCAGTAAAAATGTAACATATTAAAAAAACTATTGACTGGATTAAGATTTCGGTGGAGGCAGTCAACTGACCCGTCAAGGCTCCAACCGAATAAAAATGTTGCAGATTAAACACATTTAAAAACGTATACATGAAACCCCAACGCAATAGTCGTGGACATCAAAATTACTTAATAATAATTAACTCTTGGGCAGCGAACAATACAATAAACGACACGTTAAAATAGGGAGACAAAACGACACAAAGTTTAAGTTTAAACCGAGGCAGAATTTAAACGGGTAACAGAAACCACAATTCTGAAGAAAAAAACTCTAGCATTGCTGCTTACCCAAGACAAACACAACTATACCACACAAACTCTACAACATTTAAAAACAGTTCAACCAACAAACAAAATTTGTCTATGGCGCACCGTCAATTACGCCCTAATGATCGGCGACTCAGGCGAAAATACTAAATTAAAGCGAGCCCCATCGCGTCTTCGACGTCCTACAGGACGACAAGCGCGGCAGTTAAACCGTGTGGAGAATTATTGCAGGCCACACGGTCAGACGACGGCAGGGCGTAGAATAGGAAGAGCTCGAGCCGTGCAACGGATTAAATAAACTATCTGAATCGTATAAAACATTATGACGCACGAGCGAAAGGAAAATCGGTGGAGAAAGAGCAGGGGGGAAGGGGAGGGGATGTGAGCCGAGCTAAGATTATACCACCGCGTCGAGTTGAAAGAAAAGAAAATGTCTTGCGCAACGGGCGCTAGCGTCGCAACGCATATTGGGAGCACCATTTCGGAGCACTACTACATAGCTAAAAACAGATTTTACAAAACGCTGTGTCACAAAATACAAGTGCCTGACCTATGCAAAAGTACTCACTGGGTTTGCTTTGAAACTTGTTCCAGTCTTTGCCCCAATAACATAATAGGGTGACCACCGAAAGTCCAATAGGGACACGCAGCACGACGAGAACACTGTACGCCGTTTCAGAGACTTACATTTAATAGCGATGGAGCACTTGATGAACATGACAGTGTCGCCCTTATCGCTCCCACGCTTCTCGGCCTCTCTCAGGCGGTGCACTTGACTGCGCCACACACCTTGCAGGGCGCCCTAGCCGAACACTGGGGGTGAAACCGGTGTGACAAATGTCAGTGCCCCGCGTACAGTCCGAGTAGCGATAATAAGGCAGGCTGACAAAAGGAATAGTCTTGAGGATGACCTATAGAGCATAGGCATCTGGAATGTAGGGATTTACGAACAGACTCGGCACCTGGGAATCCACTCCCCTCATCCACAGCAGCACCCATCAACACAAAAGGTATGAATCGGGAGAATTTGCAATCTACAAAGCCATCGGAATACTTGTAAATGCGGATCTTGAGGGGAAAAAGTATGTATCTATTGGAAGGAAGGCCCCACTCTTCTTACAGGCACATTCAGAGAAGCAAGACACCGATGCCATCTTTTGTCGAGGGAAGTTTGGATGATGCTGATGTAGGGGCGACCTAAAGCGGTCATACCAGATATTCTAGCGTTTTTTCTCTATCCCAACAATCGCCACACAAGAATTTGGACAATGCCTGTCGATCATAAATACTTAGGCGAAACCACAACAGTGAAATGTAAGAGGATATCATTGAACTTTGTTGAACTTACTATGATAAACTAAATTTTTATAGCAGATGAAGAAAATTAATATATTTTGGGCTAGATATATTGCACAGGCCTGATACTCATATAACGGAGTGTCCTTCGACAGATCTGTTATTTTCCAACTGGCTCCGTCAGTTTTCATCAAGATGTTAGTGTATTGTTTCTATCATCGGAAGTATTTGTTTTCTTGTAACAGCATGTGTGACAGTATATTTGCGACGGGCAAACAGAAGTCCTGCTCCACTCAGCTGGTCAAGTGAGAAAAGGATTACAGAAGATGCATCACGTGGTTGTGCCTATACCTGTACCACAGTGGTACTATGCTAGTTGCTGCATTCAATATCCCAATGCGAATGCAGTTCTGTGTGTTGTGCCAAATGAATCGATCTAGAAGCATATTTCTGACTGGCTGGAAGTATTGTAATTGTTGTAGAGGGTTAGAGATTAGCCTTGGCTACACTCATATCCTGTTCCATTCACTTTTTGGTGCGTGTTTTGCGGGGGGGGGGGGATAAGGGAGAGTATTTCTACCGCAGAGAGACTCGAAGTGTAATGGAGAGATTTGGGTGGCTCTTAACATCGGTGTCTTGAGAGAGGGTGAAGCGAGATGAGTATGGAGCGACGCCGAAATGAAAGGGCAGGGGTAACGGGAGATCCGCGAGAAAACCCGCAGACTGGCGGTATCGTCCGGCACGATTCCCACGCGCGAAAATCCGGGGAGCGGCCCGCCGGGTATCGAACCAGTTTCGCCTTGGGGAGACTCGAAAAGACGGTGAGGGAGTCTGTCGGCGATGTTCAGTCTGGCTTGTGTGACGACTGCGCTTCGGCGAGACGATGCTTCTTGTTTCTGTGAACCGAAGCTGCGCTGAAAGATATGTGTTCGCGAGACAGAGATGCGTCACCGAGACATTAAATATAAGAGAAGGGAATTTAATTTTTATGTGATGATATTTGAAACTTAGCCGTGGGATGTTCAGTAAACATAACGTTAAAGAAGTCTTCAGTTGAAGGACTTCTATTCATTTTGGGGAAGAAACGAAAACTCTTATCAACTTCAGGGAACCATTAAGTAAAGGTTATCTCTCTCTCGGGGCATATACACTGCAGTAGAGACACTGAGGCATGTCTCGGGCATTAAAGCACTACGTGGTCAAGGTAGGCATGTTAGATGAAGGGACTCGGAAGTAGAGAGTTATGGGGGCTCCAAGGACAATGACTGCTGGCTGAGAGGCAGAGGAGTCATCCGCCAACTTGGTTGCACTCAAAGTTGGAGTTGTGCTTGACAGGCTGAAGGGGTCATGGTTGTTTACGTTACTGACCCCAACAGCTATCTTGGATATCCATTTCCTCAACCTTGACCCTGTTAACCTTGAACTTTAAAAAATATGAAAAATCGTAATATTGAAAAGAATTCTAAAAATCGAGGAGAAAACTATATTACTGACATCGAGAGCCATGTTGGATGAGGATGACACTGACATTGACACTAGTAACTTTAACGTGAAAAATCCGATAAAAATAAAAAAAAACCTCTAAAAAGCTAAGAAAAATGACATCGATGACCACGACTGCAATGGATATGGAAGCCCTGACCTTCACCCTGGTGAACTTAAACTCGAAATCTCTAGGAAAAACTATAAAAAACGAGAAAAATATGAAATTACTTATACTAACAGCGACTTTGAAGATGTGGGTAAACACGACCTTGAACTCTGGTAACCTTAACATCGAATAATCAAGAAAAAACCGTAGGAAATTAAAAAAATTATTTAAAAAATTGAGGAAAAATTACTTTACTAACCCTAACCACCATTTTGGATGTAGGTGATCTTGAGAGTACGATTCTATTTAAGGTGGCATAGCACAGGCTTTCCCTGGTATGATAATCAGCAGGCTACTTCTTAGTCGACTCCCATAAAAATTAACTAATCTGTCGACCACCAAAGCAAATTACTGTATTTATGTAACTTATGTCCCCATCCACCCACACCACCATCACACTGCTCGACTCTTCACTCCCTTCACCATCTACTCACCTTGGCTCGATCCCCTCATCACTTATGCTACCAACCCAACACCTGATTCACCTTCCCCTCATCATTTACTCGCCATAGCTCGACACCCCTCACCATTCATCCACACAACCAACCACACGATTCTCCATCTGCTTACCAACTCACCATCGCTTGTAATTGTCTGTTGGTCTTGCAATATCGCAATATCTGCAGAGAAATTTTGTGACCAAAGTGGCACCACATCATAGTTCTTTGTATGATGCAACAGGTGATAAATCGTCTTCTCACTCCTAACCTTCGTATCTATAATTCTGGTAAGTTATATTGTTTTCGACTCTTCTACCACACTATGCATGTTATTATCGATCCTTATCATAATTATGCATTTATTTTTGCACCAAAGTCAAAATGTGTTCAAATTTAAAGTACCTGATAATTAGACATATATTTTCGCTCCAAAGTAAAAATGTGTCCAAGTTTAAAGTATTGCTCAAACCAGTGAGGCATTGGAGTGTAGATACCAAGATTATGCAGCCATTTGGTAGTGTGCCTGCGACCGGCGTACTTCGCAACGTCGTCTTTGGTGGCACTATCGCAGATTACAGCTGGACTGCTTATGTTGTCGGCGATGCTGTTCGCAAACTACAATGGTTAGGACCTTGAATATTGGAATGTTCAAGACCAGTATATGCTGAATCATTAGTTTCTAAGACTTTTATAACTCTATTCGACAACTATTTTCGAACTACTGCAATTAGAGCTACCAAATTTAGATCGTAGGTAATAATTCAGTCACCGACATACATTAGGCAAGAAGTGCTTTTATCAGCATAGTTAGCTTAATACACTGGCAATAAATTTACAGTAACATATAAGTCAACCTAGCTTACCATTACCATCTGAGTTCAGTGATAATGCTTCGTTGTCTTTTATACTAACCATAACTTTCATGCAAACATACGAATGTACCAACATAAACACTATACAAACCAACAAGGCTGTCTGGCCACTCAAACTAATATCAAGACCGACCAAGCTACCCGAGAGACCAACTCGCCACAGAGGCTGACTGTACATACAGACGGGCAAGACCATGCATGACAAGGGTCGGTAGACCGATGGGTGAGTAAATTCTCCACCAAAAATTGCAAAGCCTCCACCTTCGACTAGCTTCAGGTGTGTCTAACAGAAGTGGTTGGAAAATAGTGATCAACAAAACTTATAAAGAACAAGGGCAATACTGAGTTGTATCGAGCTGACTCAGCTTATGCTGGCCTTTTATATTCCAAGTTTCAAGAACTTAACATGAATGGTTTACGAACAGTATGGCCGATAATGTAGGCAGTCAAGACATGTCTTTACATGTATGGTTCGTCGTGATCTCTTCTCTCCAATAGCTCGTTAGTAAGGACAGGTACTTTAAATTTGAGCTTGTTTTTACTTTGCTGCGTAAATTTATGCATAATTAGAAGCATGATCGATAATAACACCCATAGTGCGAAGGAAGAGTTGAACACAATATAATTTAGCAAAATGATAGATATGAAGGTCAAGAGTTGGAAGACGATCTATCACCCATTGCATCAGATGAAGAACTATGATGAGGTGCCACTTTGACTACATTATTTATCTGTAGATGTCGTAATGTTGCATGACAAATAGACAATCATGAGGGTTGGTGAGGGTGTGAGCATATGGGGAGCTGGGTGGTTGGTTGCGAGAATGGATGGTGAGGAGTAGCGAGCTGTGGTGAGTAAATTGTGAAGGAGTGGAGAGTCAGGTGGCGTGTTGTTGGCATTGGTAGATGGTGAGGGGTTCGAACTATGGTGAGTAAATTGTGAGGTTACTGAAGAGTCGAGAAGTGTGATGGTGTTGTGTGTGGAGGGAGGGGGGGGGGTCACGTATTACATAAACCCAATAATTTGCTTTGGTGGGTTGGCAGATTGATCGACTATATTGCCAGGGATAAATTGTTATGGGGGCTGAGGAAAACCGACTAACAGTAGCCTGTTGATTATCATACCAGGGAGTGTCTATGCTATGCCATCATTATAAGATTGGAACCCTCGAGGTCATCTACAACCAACAAGGTGGATGGGGCCAGTAAAATAATTTTTCCCTCGAACTTTACGATTTTTTCTATTACTTTTATGTTTTTAGTTTAAGGTCACTGGAGCCAATGTCATCCACATCGAACATGGCGCTCGGGATAAATCATTTAACACTTTCCCCAATTTTAGCATTTTTCGATTTTTATGGTTTATTTCTTGATTTACAAATCCAAGGTCACCAGGGGCATCGTCAAAGATATCCAAGATGGTGGTCGAGGCGAGTAAATTTCTGTCCCAGACTGCCAAGCGCGACCCCTGCTTTGACACCAACAGAAATGTCAGATGGCTCCTCGGCTCTTCTGCCAGCAGCTGTTGTGTTCGGGGCCTCCTAACCTTTCAACTCTCGGAGATTCTGTTTTGAAAAAGACGATAATATTGAGTGAGTGGTTGACATGTGAGCACTACCTGCATCTTCGGGTGTATGGTGACGGGAACACCATCGGCTCTAGATTGGTTGATGGTGCAATGGGCCAGTGAGCACTACCTGCATCTCAGAGTGTATGACGAGGGTAGTGTACCCTCGGCTTCCAGGAGCCTCTCAATTAGAAACTACGTCACTGTTTTCTCCTTTTTCATGAATGTAAAAATATTAGTATTCAGAAATAGTAATAAATGTTTTAAACCTTATATTTGTATACCGATACACATGACCGTTATTTTGATAATTTTAGGTATTATTTATTTGTTATTTTTAGTGTTGTTGGTAATTGTATCTAAAAAGAGGGGCATAGCGGGAAAACAAAGATATTAAGGCAACAATTGTATGTAAAAATCTTACATGTTTCGTTGGTCCCTTAAAGAAGCTTTTCCTCTACTTGCCAAATCTGGAAACAAATTGGAGTCCAATAAATATTTCACTTTTTTTGCAATTATTAATATTTTTGTTGTAACATAATTCTCATCCCTTCCTGTTAAATCTTACATGTTTCGATGGTCCCTTAAAGAAGCTTTTCCTCTCCTTGCCAAATCTCGAAACAAAATGGAGTCCAATAAATACTCCATTTTTTTTTTGGCAATTATTAATATTTTTGTTATAACATGATTCTCATCCCTTCCTGTAACTTATTCCTTAAGCGGGATTTGCGGAGGTTGGTTTGGGAGGCTGTAATAGATCCTGTAGAACTGATTCATCCGCTACACTCTATTGACACTGTTATGGGGGTGGTGCATTCAAGCTAAACCGAGTTGTTATGGTGATAATAAAGAGATTTGTCCTTGCTACACAGCTACCCAATAGTCTGACGTTAGCCAGTGGTGTTATCAGCTTATAGCCAAATGGTTATCTAATGTATACGTCGAAGAAATTTCGATCGTTATTTGGGTTCGATTGAGACGATAGTAAAATGCAGCAGTCTTCCAGATTATATACATGTAGCCAGAGCTATGATGACTCAAAAGTCCGACATTTTGCCCATTTGGATGATTAATTTGCTGAGCGGGTAGTGCGACTTGTTTTGGTTGGGGTTTGCAAGCACGTCACATAAATACTTCGTAATGTTCCAGAGGCTACTATGCATGACACTAGTAAAGGCTCCTTACCAGAACCATTGGAGAAACTTTTGTAAAGAACAAAAGAAAACCTGTATTCGGGTCAGGGAAGGACACGAACTGAACTACTGAAAAAGAATAAGGTTGCTTTATCCTGTGAGTCAAGTTATTTGGGTAAGAACAATGTTACATGCTGCGGGATAGATCTAAGGGATGCCCGACTACTAAAACAACCCTCAAGATGGCAGCTGATAGCCTAACTTGGTGCAGTCAATATAGTTGTAAAGACGATTGATTTAGATATGTTCGAACCGTCAGTCAGGTCTAGGTCCTCTCACATTGAGATAGTTAAGAAGAAAGATAAGACATTATGTGTAAATTACCATATTTTCAATTGAGGACATAAAGAAGGCATTGGAAATGTGAAGTGGCTCGGGAGGCTCTGCATATAAAGAAAGGGGAAACGACTTCTCAAAGTCATTACTTTTGGCGTATGAAATGACCTTGATAACTATAATTTATATTTTTTACATACATAAAGTGATGATAAAATCCAATTCAAAATGACGACTGAAAATTTTGCTTACACTTACAATGAAGAAAGAAACAAAAATATTAAATATACGATATTGAAACATTTTATTTATCATAGAAATTCAAAATCTTAACATTTTTGAAAAGTAATATTTATTTAATTATTTATTTTTCTATTAATGTAAATGCTTTTTTTTTTTTTTTTTTTTTTTTTTTTTTTTTTTTTTNATCAGTTGGTTGAGGTCAATCACTTATTCCTTTCTTATTCTCAGTTAAACAATTTCTCAAGAAGTAATAAATATGGGTTTTTAATTGATTTTCATTTAAAACAATACCTTAAGGAATAATTCAGAAAAATTTCAGAAATATATTTAATACTGCAAAAAATTCAGTTTGCAAAAGTTAAGCATCACAATGTGTGTTCACAGCTGTGCGTAATTCATTAAATAAAAATGTTTAATATAAATGTACTTTATTCTAATGAATAATTCTTTGATTATATATTAACTGGTTTAATATTATTAATACATTTAAAACAGTTTTCCATTTTATATTTAATAATTACAGTTCATACAATTTCGGAAATTCGTGTAAAATAATATTTTTAAGATTTTCATGACTTATTAGTAGTGCACTAAAATAAGTGCTTCTTTTATAGAAATTATAACTTCTGCTTTTATTATTTAATTATTTGAAAACTAAATACATGTATGGGTCTTCTTGCAAAAATTAATTATTATATGTCTATCAATGTTTTTAGTAGCTTTGTAGTAATGTTAACTAGGTTCACTAATTGTATTTTCGAAATTTTTTAATTATAATTTCATTGTAGCCTAACACATTTTATAATTAATTATGCCCTATAAATTTTAATTTTAATTTTATTTTACAAAAAAATATTCGTCCATTTTTAACATAAATATGATCAAAATATGGCGATGATAAAACATCAAATCACGAATATAATGATTTTTACTAATTTTATATTGGTTTGAAAACATACAATGACCATATAGAATATGTATTATTAGACTGAATATTATTAAACGGATCCTTTATACAAAGTCTAAACATACTAAAATCTTTGGAAATTTTTTTTTCTAAAACTGGCAAAAGCTAAAACTTATGTCAATTTTGCGATTTAAAAAATTAAATGCATTTCAATTATTTGCTTTGTATTCAAAATTTGGCTGAATTTTTAATGTTTGAATAGTAATAATTCCTCTATCTGCGTGGTCTTTAATTACATAACCTTCAATATATTCAACTTGATAACGATATGAAAGCAATATTATAAACCTTATTCCAGCAATTTCACTGTCTTCTATTACAAAACCATAAATATCCTAAAGGATAAATAATTAAACAAACTTAACACATTTGACAAAATATTTATTATAAATACAACTAATTTAGATAATTTCGTTCTGATGGCAATCTCCACGAAGCAATTATCATAGCTGAAGTTATTAAAAGATTATCAGTAAATATCTTTGTTTTGATACTTCAGTTCTGCAAACATTTTAAGGAAAATTTTTGAGCAAACATCAACAGTTGCGGCTTCAGAAACACTATCACTGTATAGTAAAAGCCATCACTCGTTGGAATATGGAATTATATCACAGTTTCACCAATTTTAATTCAATCCTTGTTTTATTTGTAGGGGAAATGCTGTCTTTCGTAGCTCCGAATACTTTTATAACTCATTTGCAACAATTAAAAGTGTTTTACATATTAATATTTTTTTTAAATGGCCAAAGAAAAGAACCCAGAAAATTAAATTCCTTATGTTAAATTACTCTTTTAAAAATGAACACATCATATAATATTATGAAAATGATAACGAAAAAAAAATCAGTTTTTATTATTAACCTACGAATAAAAACACTGCAAAAATGTAATCAGTAATATAAAAAAAGAACACTTTAATAATGTAGTTCGATTTTGTTGAAAAATTGAACTGTCGCTAAAAAACCAACAGAAACATAATTTCAAAGAAAATAAGTTATAATTACAATTACCCGAATAATACATTAAAGAATATTTAAATATGTGATTTCAAGAACAACGTGTATAGAGAATCAATATATATATTAATTTTTATTTTTGTATACTTTGGTAGAGTTTTTATTACGTACTGTTCGGTGATAATACTTTTGTGAAACAGAATTTTTAGAAGTTATTATTCATAACAAATTTTATAATAAATACTTGTCTATTGTCTTACATGTTACCCTAAAAAATTAGTATTATTTGATTTCGAAACATCTTTCCAAACACACTTTTTATTTTCTTCATAATTTTCGAATTTTTCTAAATTATAAGAACGCAAACAATTGTTAAGTTAAACTTCATGATAATGTAAATTTTTCGAAATTGTATTAATGTTTTACACAATTTGTTAAAGTTGTGCGTTGCAAAACATATTTCATTTTCGAAAGATGTTAAATTTTTTAAAAGATTTCCAGTGCAAATGGGAAATCTTTCTGCGAAGCATATACAGAGGATGGACAAAATAATATGAACACCATGCAATATAGTACATTTTGTTGCATGTTAGCAACACTGCTTCCCTGTCAATAATGTGACGTGTATATATTGCACAGTTTACGTGCCAAGTCTTGTAGGTTATATTTCAGTATATTATACGCTTTGTTCTGCGACTGTTAAAACAAGCGATCGGTGAAATGTGTGATCTCTCAGACTTCGAAAGAGGGCAAATCGTTGGTGCTCGGTTAACGGGAGCGTCTGTGACGAAAACAGCTGAATGGTTTAACGTTTCACGAGCGACAGTATCCACGGTAATGACAACATACACAAAACATGGTAAAACATCATCGACGAAGAGGAATAGTGGGCGAAACACAAAGTTAAGTGACAGAGAGCAACGAACATTAAAAAGAATTGTGGCCAGACAACATAAAACTACCGCGGCAAAAGTGACAGCAGAACTCAACACTCACTTGAGTAATACTGTTTTGACAAAAACAGTACGGCGGGAGATCCACAAAGATAACATTCATGGAAGGTCTGCAATTGCTAAAGCCTTTATAATGGAAGCCAACGCTAAGCTGCGAATGAAGTGGTGCCACGACCATAAAACCTGCACACTTGATGATTGGAAGAATGTGGTATGGTCCGATGAATCATCGTTTACATTGTTTCCTACAAACAGCCTGGTTTATGTATGGAGAACCCCAAAAGAAGCCTACGATCCGGACTGCCTGCTTCCTACAGTCAAACATGGGGGAGGTTCTGTTATGATTTGGGTGGGTATATCATGGTATTCAGCTGGCCATCTCATTCACATCACTGCCCGGATTACTGCGAATGAATATCTCGACATCTTAATTATGATGAAGTTCTTACTATGACTAGCATTTTGCTGCCAAACACTGCCGTATTCCAAGATGATAATTCACCCATACACACAGCCAAAAAGGTTCAGTCTTGGTTTGAGGAGCATCAGAATATCATCAAACATTTTCCCTGGCCAGCACAATTGCCAGACTTCAACATAATCGAACCGTTATGGGGAGTTTTACAGCAGAGAGTGAGGAGCAGATTTCCATCTTCAACATCATTGAAGCAATTGGCGGATGTTTTGGTAAAATAATGGTACAACATTCCGTTGGAAACTATTCAGACACTCTACGAATCTATTACGCGAATAATTGCAGCTGTTCTAAAAGCAAATGGTGGTCCAACACCTTATTAATAAATAAATATTGTGTATATGTCAGGTTTTCACATTATTTTGTCCATCCCCTGTAATTCATGCAGAAAACTAAAATCAACACACGCATACCCCCACATACCTACACCCACACACATATATACACCCACAAACCCACTTGCATACATACACCTACACACCCACATAGACATACACCCACACACACAACATATATATGTATATATATATGTGTGTGTATATATATATATATATATATATACACACATACACACGTTAACAATATCCGGAATCATTTGATAAACTTTAAATCTAATTTCCGTGAACTTGTAAATTTAATTCTCCTTCTACCCATAAGTACCAGTAAACAAATCTGTGAACATTGTCCACACACATAATTTGTTTGCATCAAAATATATTACATAATATAACTGCGTATTTTTTAATATTATTGCTGTTTACTTTTGCGTAAAGATTTATAAAATTTAAATCTCCTCCAAAATTTACTTTCCTAAAGAATTTTATTGTAAATATTTATTACGTTACTTTATTTTCGTTGATTTTATCATTGCATCGCATAATAAACCAGGAGTGTGTTCTTCCATATTTAAATCACCTTAATTGGTTCCCAAACATTTTATCATTATTTAAATTTATCGTCAGACATAGGTATGCGCTATATTTTATTTGTTACACAATTCTTATTTATTAGGCAATTTTAAATTAATTTTTCTTCAAGATCCATTTAAGGTAAATTCCCTTTTTAATTATGGAATTTTTTGAAAATTGTATGTATTTAAATAGGTTTTTTGATGCTTGTTATAAACTTACAAAATAAATTGTTAACCTAACACATCTGCAATTGTATTTCTACACATATTTTTTCTATTTTTTTAGATAAATATGGCTACATTAGAAGTGCACTAATCAAATCTTTATCAAATAAACATATAGCAGGACCTTCTAAATTATGCATAAAATTTGTAAAAATTATAGGCATTGATATTCACATTTGTAAGATTACCACACCACATCTCGAAATTTTTCTATTAAATAACCATGATCTCCAATATTCAAGTGTTTTCATTACCACACCAAAATAAATTTTTGATTTTTTTTTCATAATATTTTAATGGTTTACTTGTACTTCATATAGAAATCCTTTATTTTTTGTAGTAAAATATACTACAGAGTTACTATTTAAATCTGATAAATAAATGTTATAAATTTTTGGGACATTTCCAAATTTTTAATGACACATTTTTGCTTTATCGAAATGTTCTTTTTTTCTCATTAACATAACTTTCTACTTAAATGTTGTAACATTTTGAGATTTCTTTGATTTCTTCTTTTTCTTTTCCGGTAAAATCTTTGGATGTATGATATCCAGTGCATTCGAACATATTTTCTTAAGCTGCATTGATATATTTAATATTATAGGGAAAAAGGAGGTGTTCATACTTTATAACTTGCAGATTTTGTTATTTTATTTTGTTCACAATGACCGATTCCCTGAACAATATTCAATATAACGTTTTATTCTAATGGTACTTATTACCAATTATTTTGATAGCTGAAATACATTATTTTCGCCGCTACTTTTCTTTCGAAATAATAACTTAGGGAAGATCTATTACAAGTATAATTCATAATTTTTCCTCTATTTAGCTTAAAGTAAACATGGCTATTTTTTTAATTAATAAAAAATTGCTTTTTTTTATCTGCAATGTGATCAGGTGCTAAATAAAAAGCAGCTAAAATTCAATAAATGTATCATATTTATTGTCATTTTAACACCAACGATGATTCATTATTTAAATTTTCAATGCAAATCGATTTATGATTAAATATTATACAACACAAATTTATTAAAACCTATTTTAGTTTCACAGAACAAAAAAATAATGACATTTTAGCAGAATACAATTTATGCGATTTCCTTTAATAATTTTACAAAATTTTATCTTAGTGTTTATTTAAATATCTTGATTCATAACTGCTTTGCATTTAAATAAAATTCTTGCAATTATTCTTTTTTCATAATATCATTGAAACATTTAATTAAATTTAATTAGAGCTACTGTATAAATTGTTTAGAGTTAATTTTTTTTATTTGTTATATATCCAATATATTTTGAAAGGTTTTCAAATTTATTATAATTATTAATTACAAATATTACAATTTTTCTTTAAATGTCTGAATATATTAAAAAAAAGCATTATTCAAATAGTATTTCATTTCTATTTTTAATATTATTAAGTAAATAACAAAAATTATACTCCTTTTTAAATACACTATAATGAACATGAAAAAGGTTGGATTTGTTTGCTTTTGTAATTTATAAATAATTTGTTTTATATTTTGCGAATGATTGATTGTTATTTTCGCCACTGTAGATAATATTTCATTTTACTTTTATGATACTTAAATTGCGTTGAAAAATTTACTCGAATATTTTGTTTTAAATACATATGCATTTAATAAAATTAATTACATTTTTAAATAATATTTTGTGAGTTATGTATAACTTTCTCATATAACATTAATTTCTTCATTTCGATTTTTTTCAAAATGCTAAAAATTAAGCCCTTTACTTTTTATTTAATTTATTGCAAAACATTTGATTTACTTTTACATATTTTTGCTTAGATCTGCTTGGAAACTTTAACAAAAGTTTAATCAAAAAAATTTGTATTTTTCTAATTTTATATTATTTCAAACAATTTTCGTATTTTGGCGATCACTTCGTGTACAATTAACAAATTGTTATACATAAATATTTAGTTATTTATGTGTTTATATAATTATTTGTGTAAAATTTAATATGAAAGAAAATAACATTTATTTCATCAAAGTGGAATAAAATCATTGATATTTTTGTTTTTGCACCAAAAACCCTTTATATTAACAATTTTAAATCATTTGTTTTAAATTTTTCTTTTGGATTTTTGCTTTAATTTGAATTAAAGTTGAATTATATGATGTCATTGGTGGAGTGGACTAGAACACTTACATTATAACTACTCTTCGCCCGCAAATAATCATAAATAGAGGTGTAAATGCTTATAACTTTGTCTCATGTTATAATCTCATACAAGGAATTAATGAAATAAAAAAAAATTATTTAGTATGAGCCAACTATCGACCATGTAAGACCTTTAAATTCTTAATAAAATGAAAGTAAGTAATTTTTAATATATTATTAGTGCCTTTGTTGCACATACATTAGTGAGAGAATTGTCTCGATTTATGTTCAGTGTACGTTCATGTACCTAGTAACTGCGCTGTAGGCACAGGTGCTCGTTTGGGGTTGGTATTTAAGGTTAACATAATTGTACTATGCTAATAATAGAATGATAGGTTCCTGAAATTACTGCTACCAGCCTATTCCCCCCTTGTAAATTACCACCAAGGGATTACGAGGAAAATGTGTACTCATAGCATATAGCTTAAGACAATATTGCAAATAATTAATGCAGAATTATTCTCCATAAGGATACCCTGTCACTCTACTAAATTTCATAATGAGATATTGATGAGAAATAATGTTTATATATACTGTATATGTAATCACAGAACACATAAGCTGTTTGTGTGAATTTTGAATAGCATCAAGGAGCAGGATGCATATGTAAATAATGAACTCTATACTTTGATTGTTGTGTGTTGCATATTTTGAAATTATCATCTTTTTTAGCATTTGCCATGCATGCATGCTAAAAATGCACGTAAATGTATGAATGTAGGTTAAGAAGATATGCTAACAGAATACCACTTATGGTATTTAATCACAAAACTTCGTAACTGTGGAATGAACACAAGAAGCAGGCCCTTAAATAATGAGATATACGTTGTACATTCAATGTGTTCGTGGACTGGCGCCTTGAGTGTCGACAGCCACACATCATAGCGTCCAATTGCACACATTCACATCGTCCCTCAAAACTGGCACTGCACGGATTCTCTTGTGGCAGCGGCCGAATAAAATCTGCTATGGCGTTCAAGCGGGGAAAGAGAATAACATCGTATGGTACGAGATCAGGTGAGTAAGCAGAGTGTGGTAATACTGTGTCCTGTTGTATTGCCAATTTCTTTTGAATAACTCATAGCTCAGGATGCTTACGATGAACTCCATCGCGTAGATGGCGAAGGATCTCCACATAGCGGATATTGTTTGCAGTTGCTCCTTGTGGGATGAATTCCACATCAACAATGTTCAATGAGTCAAAGAACAGTTCGGGCATCGTCTTGTTATTTAACCTCTCTTGTTGCAGTTTTTTTTGTCGAGGCGATAATGGAGATTTCCAGGTGGCAAATTATCGCTTCAGTAGTGGATCTTACAGGAAACACCATGTTTTGTCCTCTGTTATGATCCGGTTGAGAAACGCCCCATCGTCGTCAGCACTACTGATCATGTCACTGCAAACGGCCAAGTGATCGTTGCGTTTGCCTTGCGTCAGGACGCGTAGCACATCGTGCTGTGTAACACGCGATATGTTCGGGTCATGCGGCAGTATTTTGTGGCACGTTCCGTGGATAATCCCTACTTCCGCTGCGAGATCGACTACCGTTTGAAAGCGGTTGGCACACACCAGCGTTGCAACTTCTTTGAGCTTGCAGTCATTTCGGCTCGTTTGTGGCCAACTAATAAGCCCATTATCCTCACAGTACAACTGTTTCTGCCCTGAAAAAAAGCGTTGGTGCCACTTAAACACCGCACTGCGGCCCATGGCATCGTCGCCATACACGTGTTTCGTCATCTGAAACTTATTGTTAGCTGATTTGCCTAACTTCTGGCAGAACTTGAGGTTTGCCCGTTTCTAAAACTGCTACAAAAATCTCATGTTTCGCCGGACGCATTCAACTACCCTTCACAACTGAGGCCGTCGTTCCGCTTTCACTGAATGCACTAAACTGCCAGTTGTGCAATCTATCTGCTGCAGTGCACCTTAACGACACTATGCAACGTGTCCACGAACTTACTGACAGTCCCCTTAGTGCATGGGTGCCCACACTCGGGGTGTCCGTCGACGAGCTAATTGACTGTGGTAGTACATCTCGAAGAAAGTTTCAATGGAAAAAGAAAGCTTACATAAATATTTGCTTATAAATTGGCAATTATGACTTTGTTGCAGAATACTTGGGTTCTTCAGTAATAAGCCTAATGGTGTGTGGTGAGGATAAACACAATTCATATTGTTTACGAATGGTAACAAACAAGTTGAAAACTAGTGTAAAAGCATATTTTAATGAAAAAAATAATTATATGTTGGGGGCATAAAACTGATAAGAGACACCTGTTGATTTTATATAGTGGCCACTCTTGAGTGTGATAAAAACAATGGTACAAGGTGGAGAAGATATGAAAAAGTATACCTCTTGAAATTTAAGAGATAAGGAGAAATTGAATTTTGATCATCGCCCCTCTCCCTAACTTCTTCAGCTGTAAATATTTTGGGACACAATTAAATCTAAACTGTCCCTCAAAGTAACTCCTTCCCATTTTAGAAGGTTGTCGAAACAGGCCAGGTGGTCAAAGATAAATTATAAGGTAAATTATGGAAAGCAAGCCCAACTTGCTAGAACAACCCATAAAGCTTTATTTTATTGCACAAAAGATGGTCTTTTGGATTCAAAAGTTTCCTCGTGACAGAGATTCTGAAAATTTACATTAAACACTGTACAATATAAGTTTCAAATTCTATGTTAGACCATCGTTAAAATTAAAATAATTATATATATAACACTCATGTTACATGTGAAATATTTTCATTTCGACATAAACCTAGAATGAAATAACATACTGTGAAATCATGAAGCAATAATTCATTGTGAACTCACCAATAACAAGTCCACTGAGCATCATGAATATTCCAGTGCAGTAGGTTTCCATCAGTGCGCCAAACAGCATGCTGCCAATCATGCTGCCCACTCGGCCAACCATGAGGGACAAGCTAAGTGACATGGCCCTGAAACAGTCACGTAGCAGATCTAGTCCAGTTACTTGTAATATCGATATGGTATAACGCAGAATTGTTGAATGTTTGGGTTAGGCTAGTTAAGTAAGATTCCTGCATTTAAGAATAGGCTTACTATGAGGAAGTCACTGTGGTGCGGAGGTCGGGCAGTTTGAAATGTGGACATTACAGTCAGAGTAGTAAATAATATAGAAGTGTGAGACTTAGTACAGCAGTACTTTCAAAAAATCTATAATGGCTTTTGTAAATGCACGAAAACTTGAAAACACTGGTATTATTACCAGATGGAAAGTACATTTCTGTCAACCTCAAAATGGTCAATGTGTCTCATTACAGCACGACGGGCTTTGGAATGGATGGCATTAGCAGACGATTAAATGAAACAGTGTCATATTATCTTGTTTGATAGTTGTTAACTATCATCATAGCCAATTGAGAAATCATCACAAATACGTCTGTAAAGAACTCAACAGCTGCTAGTGAATATCTACTTCTTTAAATTTTGTAATGAATGAAAATCAATTTCCAGTAAAATTTGACGATGTTGTGGCTATGTCAAAAGACTAAAAAATTTGAAAGTTAAAAGAGACAGGAACTTATGAATATTTGTACGTTGACTTCATTTGTTAGTGGGATAA
This sequence comes from Clitarchus hookeri, assembly GCA_002778355.1. Lineage (NCBI taxonomy): Eukaryota > Metazoa > Arthropoda > Insecta > Phasmatodea > Phasmatidae > Clitarchus > Clitarchus hookeri. The sequence goes on along the minus strand of NQII01004308.1, from coordinate 49,275 downwards.
ACTTCTCCGTCCTCTGAACATTCGAGTAACCTATATTTGTTCATAAACTACTACAGCAGCGAAAATCATCATTTCCCTCAATTTGTGGTAAATATATCGTACTATTTATTGTTTTGAGTAGCGAGACTTATATAAAAATAATCAACGACCAAACGATGTTAATGGCTGTTCACCTCGAAGACCAATTATCATGCTCAGTGTGTATTAAGTAACGTCATTCTGCGGATTTACACTGCCTACCGTAGTATGAGGTTGATTCGAATGATTAAACACTCCTGGGAATCGGACCTGGTATGTTAGACTCACAAGTCAGGCATTCTGACCACTAGTTGAAAACCAAAGAGTTAATGATATTAGTAAAATGAGTGAAACGTTTTAAGTATAAGTCATAAATTCAATTAAAAAATTCCAGTTATTGGTAAGAAATAGCGGATTTTTTGGCTTTAAATTGCTACAAACTCAATTATGTACCAACGGTCTGCATCTTGGAACAGTTTAATTCACTATAACACACTATAAATTACTGGTCAATCATATAGTCAGTTTATCACTATATCAGTAAACATGCTTCCTCTGTGCTCACTTGAACAAATTTCACAGATCTGTTTAAGATTCAAATGTCAGAGAATTTGTTTCATCACCAACGTGTGTTTCCACCTAAATTTTCAAATGATAGTGCACGTAATTAGGGAAAGGAATCGGACATTTCGCTCAAACCACACCCTTGAAAAATACTCGTTGCCTGCAATGGCTCAAAATAGTGAAGTCCCACCTTAGGTGCGTAGGGAAGATGTCGACGACGACGCTGTTGAGCACGCCCATGCAGGAGAAGAGGAATGCGACGAACAGGCAGGATAGAGCAAGCACCGTACTGGAAGTCACCGCGAAGTACAGGCCCACACCGCACCCAATCGCCAGGGTTATCTCACCATCTGCCAACACACGAATTTGCTACTCCGAACACTGTACAATTTGTTACGATCACAAACACTGTGTAGCTGTGTGAAAACATTTGCGGTGATTTTCCCCCAAATATGTGCAAACTTTTTTTTTTTTTTTTTTTCATGTTTTGTAAATATGACTCAAACATGTTCACTGGTTCTTGTTCAAATTTTCGTGATTGTAGCCAACTTTAATTTTTTTCATTTCGGAGAATGAAGCTATACACAAGTTTATATTTGGAGTCGCATAGAAATAAAGGTCATAAATTTAAGCTATGGACACCTTTCATAATTGTGGCTTATCAAATTCTTCCAAGAAGACTTGGATCTGCGATTCACAATTTCTTTTTCATCGTGCCTAACGTTTCACTGACTGGCTGCTGTAGCTTATCAAGTTTTTTTCGTATACGTTTTCAAACCACAGCAGTGCAGAAGCCTCCGGGGAGTCATGCCAATGAAAGCAATCTACTGGTTAGTTCTCGTTTGTAACCGAGATGCAGGACGGACTCACAAAGCAGCCTCTTCTTGCCGACGAAGCTGATGAGGAAGGCGCTCCCGAAGTAGAAGACTCCGGAGACGGAGCCGTGTATCATGGAGTTGACGAACATCTCCGGGTTGATGGTCGCCGAGCACACACTTCTCACGTCGCCGTCCGTCACGTTGCCGCCTAGCTGGATGTCGCGCCTCGCACTGCCGATGGCCTCACACAGCGTGGATGGCGACAGCGCCAGGTCGGCCCGTACCTTCGCCATTTCGTTGAAGATGTTGGGCAGCCACTGCGTCAGGCTGATGGACCTGGGGCAAGATATGGCAGCTCTGAACCAGTATTTGTTGGTAGTGCGCTCATCACCTACCGTCTGTGCTCTCTCTCTCTCTCCCTCTCATTAAGGTAGTGATATCCTTGCTTTCTTGTCTTTATTTATATATATTTATATCTTACTTTTCAGATTAAATATGAGAATTCAAACCTTACTGTTACATACAGAACCACTTTACAGAATTCCTGAAACCAAAATGGATTAATGTATGTCTCTTTTTTCTCATCTGGTATTGAAAATGAATAAATAATGTATTGATATTTATTGCGGTTATATTTTGAAACAAAAAAAAACATAAGATGAATATTGTGGCACTTAAAATATATTTTAAGATATGTCCTATACACCTGATAATTCTCGTTTTCAAATAAAAGTAAAACTATGGTGAAATAAATATAAATCCAATGTGGAAGGGTTATTGCCCCATTATAAGCGTTCAAGAGGCTAAAATTATTTTGTAAATTTGCTCATATTTCATCGTATTACTTTTTGATATATAATATTAATTTGAAAGGAAAGGGAAGACCTTGTAGGAAAAACGACTTTTCGAAAACGAATAAAACGAGTTGCAGGAATGTTACGTTTCTATAATCTTTTGCATAAATCTTAAAATTGGATAAATGTTAATATTCTAGGATACATCTCGCAATAATTATTCATGATTTAAAATGTCATTAAGAATATTTATTCGAAATTTGTTATGTGGTTCGCCAATATTTCAACTTTCATATTTAAGATAGAATTTAAAGTTGCAGATGAAGCAACGTTCAGATTTCAAAGAAACTACAAAATGTCACTGCTGTGACTTTATTAACTTTAGTTGAAACCAAACTTTCTGTTAAAATAATTTTTTGGAGCTTGTGGGAACAAGATTTTAAGTTGAAATTATCATATTAATGCTACGAAACATGAGGATTCTTATTTTTGAAATTATTTGGTATTTTTATTATGGTATTATAGATATCAGGTTACGAAACCATAAAATATCTTCAAAAGATAGAATATGTTTGTTTTTGAACAGCCATAAGATCCTCGCCCGGATTCTCACATGCGTGAAATGTGACGAACGTTGCCAATGGCCAGTAGGCTTTCTTGGCGCACACTCGTTTATTCCACTAATACATTATATCGCTGCTCTTCTAAGTGGTTTTATTTCGTATCGTGTTCAGGGATAAAGATCAACTGCGGTTTCACCACAGAAGCCTCGACATTTCAGCAGATGTCACCTTCGCACTATGATGCATCAGCTATGATGCGCATTAGTTTTAATAAACAATCTTATGGCAAGTTGTAACATTATTATATAAAATCCTGTGTCACGATGACAAATACCACCATGTGGCCTACATATACGCATATGCACTGGAGAGCCAAAAAAAACTGGTATAGGCGTGTGTATGCAAATAACAGAGGTACGGAACCAATCAGAGTAACGCGATGCGGTCGGCAGCGCCTATATAAGACAACAAGCGTCTGGCAAAGTTGCTAGATCGGTTACTGCTGCTACAATGGAAGGTTATCAAGATTTAAGTGAGTTTGAACGGGGTGTTATAGTCGGCGCACGAGAGATGGGACATAGCATCTCCGAGGTAGCGATAAAATTTGGATTTTCGCGTACGACCATATCACGAGTGTACCATGAATATCGGGAATTCGGTAAAACATCAAATCTTCGACATCGCTGCGGCCGGAAAAAGATCGCGAAAGAACGGGACAAACGACAACTGACGAGAATCATTAAATGTGACAGAGGTGCAAACCTTTCTCAAATTGGCGCAGATTTCAATGCTGGGGCATCAACAAGTGCCAGTGTGCGAACTATTAAACGGACCATAATTGATAAGGGCTTTCGGAGCCGAAGGCTCACTCGTGTACCGTTGTTGACTGCACGACACAAAGTTTTACGCCTCGCCTGGGCCCACCAACACTGACATTGGACTGAGTTTCCAATTGTATCGGGCAGATGGACGTGTACTGGTATGGAGACATCCTCATGAATCCATGGACCCTACGTGTCAACAGGGGAGTGTTCAAGCTGGTGGAGGCTCTGTCATGGTATGGGGCGTGTGCAGTTGGCGTGAAATGGGACCCCTGATACGTCTAGATACGACTCTGACAGGTGACAGATACGTAAGCATCCTGTCAGATCACCTGCACCCATTCATGTCCATTGTGCATTCCGACGGACATGGACAATTCCAGAAGGACAATGCGACACCCCACACGTCGAGAGTTGCTACCGAGTGGCTCCAGGAACACTCTTCTGACTTTAGACACTTCAATTGGCTACCTAAATCACCAGACATGAACATTATTGAGCTTATCTGGGATGCCTTGCAACATGATGTTCAGAAGAGATCTCCACCGCCTCACACTCCTATGGATTTGTGGACTGCCCTGCATAATTCATGGTGTGGATTGCCTCCTGCATATCTTCAGACATTAGTCGAGTCCATGCCACGTCGTCTTGGGGCACTTCTTTGTGCTCGCGGAGGCCCTACACGATAATAGGCAGGTGTACAAATTTTTTTGGCTCTTCAGTGTAAGATGCCTAATTTTTTGCGACATTAATTTTCTATGCCGATTCCCACCTGCCCCCTCCCGGATATTTAAATGCTAGGAACTGTTTGTATATATGTTGTACTGAAGCTAGTGCTCATAGTTGAAGGTGTGAAGATTGACATACTAAAATATCTACATACTTGATTCAATTCCACCATCAAAGAAAGTTCATCCCAAATAAATTTCCCCATTATAGACAGTGGACGTTAATATGCACTGAAATACGATAACACCGGGCTATTACAAGTAAAATTAAATCATGCAAGTCAACTTCAAAAATAATCTGTCACGTTTTCGTTTAACCTGACAGTTCAAGTGTTAGTGCTGGACGAGGGTACGCTGAGTGAAACTTACGAGGCATAAAAGGTAAACTGCATGAGGCAAGCCAATACAGTGTTCCTGAGGTGAGGATGGGAAAACAAGGGCGCCGTCTGTCTCCAGACCACACTCAGTGGATTGTTGTCGCCGTCTAGAGTAGACTTGCAGGCTGATCTGTCTTCGGAGACGTCAGCCACCACCTCTTTCACCTGGCAACAGTCAAGCCGCGTCGCTCAGCCCTGACAAGTGTCGCTCTTGCAACTGCACAACCAACTTCAAAAGAAAAAAATACATGCCACTGTTCAGTATATTGGTGTAGTGGTGTTCGTATGCCTTGATTTGTTGTAACTTTGTGTGATGTGAAAATGTCGTCAGTATATGTGCACCTCAATAACACAATTATAAATGAAAATGTAAAAAAAAAAAAAATTGTTAAGCATGCATTTTATTTATGATGCAATTTGAGGAAAGTCGAACTTTGAAACATACAGCTTAAAATATGCCATGACGTACCATGGTTCTCCGAGAGCATACTGTATGGTTGTGTGAGCAGGCCTTAACTCGGAGGGCCTGCGGAAACGCGCCACCACATATACGATTGAAACCAGGCGAGTGGGCAGCAAAGTGCAGTAATCGGTTGGCTATTGCCCAAACCCCTTGTTATCAGAAACATTAGGAATCCCGTCAGCCAGACTGAGAACCAGGTCACGATTGCGCGATATCCCGACACATATGCAATCATTACACCTCGCGCGGGGTCTGTTCTTGTAACGCTAGCCTGTGAAGAGGCTTCAGAAGGGGCCCAGAGTATTGATAAGCCAGCCGCCGTAATCTGCATGTCCAAAGCAGCCTTCGTCATCATGGCAAGCTGGGAGTTAATGAACAGTAACTAAGTTATGAAGTATTGCTCAATTATTACTAATTTAGGTACTTACCATATAATTACATTAAAGTTCCTCTAATTAATTTTTTGTAATCATTATAAACGTCCATCTCATATCTAATATCATAATACTATTGATAATCTCTCTTTATTTCCGAAAAACGATCGAGAATTATAAATTGTTATAAATACTATTCAACTTTATTGTAAATTTATAACAGCACGCTGTGTGGAACTTTTGTCGTCCCAGAAATCGAAGCTTATACTCAGTATCCCACGTTCATTATTATTAAGTGAACATAATTAATGTAATTAAATACATTTATATTACTTTTTTTGAGTAGTAAAGCTACTAAGAGCGCAATACCTGATGAAAAATTCATATGAGTAATATTTTGCTTGCATTTACTTGTGATAATCTGAGATGTTCCTAAATAATTATTTTCTATATACATAATGTTCCCTCACGATCATTGCTGTTGTTGCTTTCTGTTTAGACACCTTTATCACTTTGTATTTACATAACTCATGTATGTATACCATTTACGTCCACTTTTTAGAGTTATTTTTCAAATAAGTGATACAAAAAAACCTAACTAAACAAGACACATTTTATTTAAAATGCTATGTATATAGACAAACTAAACAAATATGTTTGGTAGTCTTAGAAATTATTATCTGAATATTCTCAGCAATTACGAAAACGAGTGTAGTTAAAGCAAATAAGAACAGAAACATGGGCCTTAAATGATATGTTGACTGAATGGCCGAAGTACTGTTGTTCCATCGCTGATTTGCTGAAGTATTACTACGCATCGACTAAAACTGCTATATTTGTTTCTGTTGCAAGAAAACATTTTGTTCGTGAACATCCCAAGTACTGTGCAAAATACGTCACATTACCCGAAAAGAATACAAAAATAAAACATAAATATCTCTTCTTATTTCTAAAAACAAAGACAATTGATTTTTGGGCCAAGAATTATATATTTTTTGGGTTTGTTTTGTAAGTATTAGGCATTCCAGATATTTTATGTTACCATGACCAAGTGCATGTTCTATGAAAATAGGATAAATTCAACCAAGGTTCTAGTTCAAAGTGAAAATCAAATAAAAGATCGCCAACAGCCAAATGAACTGCTGCAGCAGTCAAGTGGGTTCGTACAGGATAGGTTCCTCTACGGTACGTATGCTAGTCCAATTGTAATGCTTGCATGTTCGTAACGGTTTAATGAATATATGAGTAATTAGAGGCCTTTAATTTTAGTTGACAATTTTTGCTGTTTTTCGGTATATTACTTTACAGAACACAAGGACTAAATAAATTGTCGTGGGTATCTACTTACCAACATGTTGCAACGACAAAGTACAAGCAGAGCAAAAGGAACACAGGAAATGCATTGTGACATGGCAGGAATAGCATATGAAATGTCGCATGCTGCATTCGAGCGAACCATTCTAATAAATTTAAAAGCCAAATAAACTGAAATTCAAGGGTCACATTGAAATATAAAAACAGACCTCAGCATCTTGCCCAAACTTCTCCAGATCATTTTGTTAGTTGAAGCACATGCATTTTTAAAAGAATTAAAAAATTTGCTTTGTGCTTTGTTGTAAAAGATCCAAGTCCTTCAGGAATCACTTTTGTAATTTAAATCATCAATGAAAACATACTCTAACGACACTATTACAAACGTGATACATGTATTATATTTATTTAAAATGGACTGGAGGTTTAATTTCTCAGTGCACAGGTAGTTATCAAAACAGTGGAAACGCCTATGTTCTGGAACACAGCATCTTTGTGAGGCGGAGACACCAATAATTCGTGCGCTGCGACTGTCGTCTGGTAATGCAGTTAAAAACGTTATTCTACAGTACGCTAGGTGGTGCAGTGCGTATTTGTGCGTGAAATTGGCCAGATGTAGGTGAAGTATAATTGGAGCTCTCTCTGACTCTCTATGAGGGCAGATTGGTGGAGCGCGGTTAGTTGGAGCAGGTGTATTGAAGACTGCCAGTGTGTCAGGTGTGTGAAGAGCACCAGTTTCCAAAGGTGATGACAGCGTCCACAACTTATGGCGAGACGTCACCAACGAAGAGTAACAGCGGACGAAAACCAATACTCAGTGATCGGGATCGCCGAAAATTGCAGAGGATTGTCACAAAGAACCGCAGAGCTATTGGGACACAAGTGATGTNAAGGTGATGACAGCGTCCACAACTTATGGCGAGACGTCACCAACGAAGAGTAACAGTGGACGAAAACCAATCCTCAGTGATCGGGATCGCCGAAAATTGCAGAGGATTGTCACAAAGAACCGCAGAGCTATTGGGACACAAGTGATGTCAGAACCGATCAGCATCTCGAACAACCTGTTTCTGTAATCATAGTCCAACGCAAACTGCACAAATCATGTTCGTGCATTTTGTTAACCAGCTGTACGTCGGTAATGTGGTACAACTGTAGTGATTTTTCTTTACGTGTTACAACTGACCGGGTAGGAATCCGGCGATTTGCCGGAGTTGGTGGCGTAGATGTTGCGGAGAATTTGCAGCGCCTCCTTAGACTGACCCCGGGAGAGCAGGAACTTGGGGCTTTCCGGTAACAGTTGGCCAAGGTACAGAGCCGTGACAAGCCCGGGCAGAGAGCACAGCAGGACAAACATCCTCCACGACTTCAACGACATTGTTGGTAGCTCCACGCTCCATTCCTGTGGTATGATCAACCATGCCAAACCTAGAACCAAAGGGACCATTTCTCAGCTTCCCAACTTTTTTCATTATTTGTAGATAGGCTCTAATTATTTCTACAGTCAGAGTTGTAAAATGTTTTTTATTAATATGACATTTTAAGTTTAAATAAAATTTGTTTCTCTGTGATCAATATGGGAGACCCCGCCCAACAAGACATATATTTGCTTATGGAATGTTGAGGCATAAAGTTTCTTCACAACAGCTTATTTCAACAGCTTTTATTATGTAACATCGTTATGCCTGCTCTTATGTCCACTTAAACAAAAAAAAATATTTTTTTGCCATATTACCACTTAAAGTTATTTATTTCTGACATTCATCTTGTTTTTCAAGGTTAAAAGCAACGAAATAGAGGTTAAACAGTTTACCGTGAATCTGAAACGACCGTAAAGTCGTTCAGAAAGAAAATGGTTTATACTCCTTAAAGTCCTTAAATTACATGAAAAGTAGAGCGAGGTAGCTATAGTCCATTCACGGATACTTCCAACTTTTCTGAAACCCTGCTTAAGTTCTAATTCCAGGATATTCCTCCGCCTTATGCAAACAAGGCTTAACCGAGTCTACAAAATTACACTATAGGGACAGCGCACCGCGTTCGTACGTACTAAGTGTAATAATATTTTGCATAAGAACTATTTCTTACCAGACATTGCCCACACATATTTTATCACTGTTTTTATTAATTTTATTATAAATGAAATATTATTATTTATAAATAAACTATTACTAAATGTTTAATTTAAACAACAATAAGGCACTTTTATACTAACATAAGTATAAAACGTTTGTGTTGTACGACAAATTTAGGAAACAACTAAAAACATCATACATGGTGCGTTTTTCAGAAGTTTGATTCAAAATGTGTGAAGAAACCGCGAATCGACTATACCAGAAGGGTGTATAAAACTATAGTGCGGCGAAATCTCTTGTGGATGGGGCTCCGAAGCAGACCGCTGGACACTGCAAACATCCTGCCGACGATTCGTAAGTAGAAACGACTTCAATTTGCACAATACGAAAATTGTCAATCTTCCGATTGGCAATATGTTGCTCTTTCCAAAAAAGTCGCGTTTTCTGCTTCATCAAATGGAAGGACGTTGTCGCATCAGGTGAGAAACCTCAGGAAAAAAAAACTCCCTACAACCGTTTCTAGAAGAAGATAATCTGGCGGTGATAACGTAATGATCTGGAGAATATTTAATATTTTCTTAGCATTGTTTAGATACACTGTTACCTCAAGAAAGTCCGCTCAAACGATAGATTATTGATCTATTCTTGGATACCATGAAGTTCCATGGATTTGACTGTGTTTCTTGGGCAGGTGGAAACCACCAGCAGGAAAATGCGGATTACTGCCCCTCGATCAAATCAATGAGAGGTAATCAAGACGATCCTTATAATATCCCTTCCACACCTGATTTAATTTATGTTTCCTGTTCATCACATACACAGTTGTGTACACTGAGTCTGAATGGGATATTCTGACGACAAAATATGACTTATCGGACTAGCAGAGAGCCCATTCACCCATTGTATACAAATATGATGGTAAGGGGGAAGGGCAAGGGTTTCGCCGCCAAGTATAGTCCATTCACGGTTACTTACAACTTTTCTGAAGCCCTGCTAAAATNTCATGGTAAGGGGGAAGGGCAAGGGTTTCGCCGCCAAGTATAGTCCATTCACGGTTACTTACAACTTTTCTGAAGCCCTGCTAAAATTATACTTCCAGTATATTACTCNTGAATGGGATATTCTGACGACAAAATATGACTTATCGGACTAGCAGAGAGCCCATTCACCCATTGTATACAAATATGATGGTAAGGGGGAAGGGCAAGGGTTTCGCCACCAAGTATAGTCCATTCACGGTTACTTACAACTTTTCTGAAGCCCTGCTAAAATTATACTTCCAGTATATTACTCNGCCAAGTATAGTCCATTCACGGTTACTTACAACTTTTCTGAAGCCCTGCTAAAATTATACTTCCAGTATATTACTCCGTCTGGTGCAAAGAAAGCTAAACTATGTCTAGAAAATTACACTTAAAAGACAATGCACCATATTCGTGCGCACTCACTTATAATAATATTTTGCATAATAACTATTTATTATTTGGTATTACCAACGTACCCATTTTCTACCTGTTTTTATTCATATTAAATACATACTACTTATACTTTTACTCTCAGTAAAGCCGTGTTTACCGTGGCTGCATACAACTTATTGATTTTTCAGATGAAAGATAGCACGGCTGGAATAACTTAAGTTTTCCTACATTTTACAGTGATGAAAAATATAACAGCGACTATTGACTATTCCAGTAATTTTTACAGCTTCAAGTCACCAGTTCCAATTTATTATACTCATTTCCCGATCGGTACCACAACGTCAGTTCAGTTGGCAATGAATAACGTGTTATCCATCGAGATCAGAGATCATTGACTGACTTTTAGAATGCAATATTTTGAGTCTGTATTTCTAATTTTTCATATAAAATACTATGCATTTCAAATGGAGCTTTGGAATTCGTCCAGCAATTAGCACATGCGGTACGAAAATTGTTAATTTTAAAAACAGTTTTGTCGTTAAAGATAATTTTACATTTTACGTTTCGTTTTTATGTGTATTTTTTAAGAAGTAAAAAGAAACAAAATACGTTTTTACCACCAACACCGATGGTAAGCTCGCCACTTTAAGTCTCGTAGAGGCGAGTTGCCCACGGAATTACTGTACGCTAATTCAGTGACTTGCACGTAGATGCTATGATAGTGCATGTGAGTCGATTTTGTTGGTTGCTCTTAGCGTTCCCACGCTTGTATACCTCGGATGGGTGAAATATGTTCTGACATACAGAGCATTTAATTGATCGCCTTTGACAACACTGCCTAATTTTCGTTTCTTATCTTTCTGTACCATTCGATCACATGCAGAATTGGATTGTAAAGGGCGNTGACAACACTGCCTAATTTTCGTTTCTTATCTTTCTGTACCATTCGATCACATGCAGAATTGGATTGTAAAGGGCGCATTAACGTCCCCCGGTGTTATGGCTGAAGACTTATCAAGGGACGGCTTATAAACTAACATAACCTAACTTAAACTTACACCCATACCGTAATTAGGACTCGAACCCAGAACTTCCCGCTCCCCAGACCGGCGACGCCCCAACCGACTGCGCCACGGGATGTCGGAAAGCATGTAGAAAATACATGTTTTACCATGGGCTGAATAATCCTGTGACGTAAAATTCATNGCCACGGGATGTCGGAAAGCATGTAGAAAATACATGTTTTACCATGGGCTGAATAATCCTGTGACGTAAAATTCATCAATTATTACTAGAATCTGTAAAAAGTAATAAATATAATATTAGTTACCCCTTGTGTTAATATTATTCTTTTAATAAGGCGCTGTGGCACATGAGAACTGTAACTGGTCCTCGATGACTGTTTGCTAAGACGCGCTCGTATGAGGAGGATGCTGGTGCCGAGATGGTTCGCGCACAACTTCAGACATGACTCAGTCGAGGAGCATAGTGTGGCTACTCAAATGGCTCCTTGCCCACTATAATGGTTTAGCTCNACTTCAGACATGACTCAGTCGAGGAGCATAGTGTGGCTACTCAAATGGCTCCTTGCCCACTATAATGGTTTAGCTCTGTGGTTTTCCTGTGCATAACCTTGCGAGTTTACTGTACGGAATTCGCTGAATTTATTACTGTAAATTATGCCACTATTTGTTTACATTTAAATGCACCGCAAAAAATGAATGGAGCTTCCTGCATTTTTGTAATAATTAAAACATTCTTAGAAATCTATAAAAGAGATTTATGATCATGTCACGTGCACACATTCAAAGCATTATTGTGAGTAAAACAACAAAATGAAAATAATACTAAAATTCAGTCAATTGTTGATATCACCTTAAAATACAGGCAGCAAAATTTTGTTCAAATGGCCGAGGGATCTTCCTGTCACTTGTAAGTAGCAGGCAAAAGTACATCTTGAGGTGGATCGAAAGAACAGTGTCCCTTGTTTTCCGAATTCTTAAACACAGTTTTTTAATCCGCAGAATAAATTCGACAAGCATTATTGTTTAGCACAGCCGTAGTATAATAGTGTGCATACGTGATAAATCACTCATTTAGATTAAATATTCTTTTGTTAGTTTTCCTGAAATCTTTCCACAAGTCTAACTAATTTTTTTTCGCCAACTGGTTGCGAAAATTTGTGATTACAGTATACAGGTAGGGGCAAGAGATCTGTTCAGGATTTGATATTAAAAAGTGTTAAATAGAGAGCAAAATTATAAATAACCTAATTGTCAAAATAATCTTTAAAATACAAAAAAAAAACATAAATCTACATAATTAATATTTAAAGGAAAAAATTACTTGGTAAAGTTCATATGATATTAATTAAATATATCCTAGATATCATTAAAAAAAAAAATTGGTTGTTCATTATAAATACAAACTAGGTAGGTGCCAAAGTCAATTTTATTCTAAAGATTCGATTTACCCACCTACCCCCCTCCCCTTTTCCCTTCAATAAAAACATTCTACAATGTTTATGTTTGGCTCCGGTTTACTGTTTTGATATATTCACGTTAAATAATAATATCATTATTGAAAATTTATTGTGTTATAATGTTTACTTTCTTTCTTTTTCTCTTATTTTATATATATTTGGTGAAATTGAATAATACCTTCTTTGTATTATGGAACTGAAAGCTATGAAACATAATTCTTGTTGTGCATTCAAGTCACAACATAATTACAATTATCTTCATAAATATAAGCGATAATGGGGAGTAAAACTTTCTTTTTAGCCTAAGTTACCTCATTAATAGTTAGCAACTGCAGCTCAATAGCTGTTTTCATCAACCTGGTGATCTTGAACCAAAAACGTTTCAGATTGACGAGTAGTTAACAGCACTGAAAATTATCTTAAAGAGCACGTAAGTGGCGAACGTCCTATGGAAATCGACATTCTGAAACTTTTAGAAATTTCTCAGTATAAGAAAAATTACAACATAACGATAAGCAGATATAATGTACAATCACCAGATAATTGCGACTGTTGGTCTTTGCAATAACAAGGAACTTAAAATTTGGCATTTCATTTGGTCACAGCAATTGTCACTAGTTATGGACAAATAATTATTGTAAGTGTTACCATTACTGCAGTTTGCAGCTTAACACACATACGAGGCTCTGATTCACGTATATTATTTATTTAAAGTGTGTGCGTTCATTTTCATTTATTCTTGCGCTGTGGTGCTTCATTTTTGTACTTACGCTATTTCAGTTTATCATACCGACACTTGAATCACTTTTCATTCTATTTTTATGAAGCCTGCACACCATGTCGCCAAACACAGTTAAGTAACACCTGAAAACTCAGATCGTCCTGAGCAGGCACTCAGCTTGTTCTGTCCGTCAAGACAACATAGAGCATACCCTCTTCGCCTAGTCATTACAGTTGTTCCACGTCATACTGTACTTTTATAACAACACAGGCGGGGCCGCGGTGCTGTATAGTAGTTAGGCTGTTTTTCCACCCACCAAGGTGAAACGGGTTTGATTCCCTGTGAGGTTATCCGGGTTTTCTCTTGTGGGAATCGCGCTAGATGATACCGTTGGCCAGTGGGTTTTCTCGGAGCACTCCCGTTTTCCGCCCTTGCATCTTACCAGGACTCCATATTCACTTCACTTTACACTCACCGGGTCTCAAGACCTCTCTCTTAAAGCCATTGTGGTGGGGTGAAAATTATTCCAGGTCTGGAGATCATGTTACATTAAAATGCTTCTTATTCTCTAAATTAGAATAAAAGCAAAACCACCGATTCGCAGTAAAATTCTATTCAAATCGGTGAAAATGGCTCTACTTATAATCAGTGGAGTAACGCTGATATTTCTGTGAAAAAACTTCACTGATTGAATTAGTGACGTGAAACAATTTCACTGATTGAAAAAGTGACGGCCAACTGCAGCGGCGAAATAATTATTGTTTTTATTCAATTTAGTCAAATAATTACGAGAAAAAAACGTATTTACTATAGTTTACTATTTATTTTTGCGCCATTAAGAGTAATTTTGAAAAATTAAATTATGTTTTGCAGGTGGTGAGGTTTGAACCCACACACACTTTCCGGATAATCGTTATCTTACCACCTGAGCTACCAAGTCAAGTGCGTAAGAAATGGAAAAATATATGTCTGATATTGTCTCATAGAAAGCGTGTAGTTTTAAATTGTATGCTCTTACTTTCCGTTTTTGGTTTGATTGTTACAATTTGGATTCTTAAAATGAATAGTACATGTGAGTGCACTCTCTTCACCACAGTATATGCAGTTTAAACCTTCAAACAGAGCGCTGCAATAATTACATGACATCAACGAAATGAAAGACGTAAAAACGAAATTAAAGATTGAATGTTCATGTTACCTTATAAAATGGTGTTTTGAAATACGAAACACATTTTTAAAAGTATTTTGTGTTGGTTTTATTAGTTTATGAGTTGTTATTTCACTCGATACACTTTTTTTAACGGCTATTTTTACACGTTGTTTGACGGTCATTTTTACCCGCTGTTTAACTAATCCATCATTTAAATAAAAAATCACTGAAAAACAGTAAAAAGAAAAATGACTGGTGAATCAGTGGAAAGTGTCACTAAATCAATAAGTGAAGGAAAACGGGCATTTTTTCACTGATTCATCAGTTAAATTCATTGAAGTGACTGTTGAATCAGTCAGATACTGTTAACTGATTGAAACAGTGAAATTCTGACATGTTTATATTTAGAATGTAGAACAAAAGCAGTGTTGAGGAAGGTCATGAGCTCAGGTACAGATATACATCCATAAGATGAACCTCGGTACTTCAGAAGTTAAACCACGCTCTCTTAACGTCAATCACAGAACACGTGTTTTATGTCACATTATATAGTTCATGCTATTACAAGAACATATCCCTTTAATTATCGTGAACAAATTAATTTTGAATATACACTCTTCTAAAATAGTAGTGAACAAAATTTTGAAATTTGCGCTTTATGGTAACTCGAAATAAAAAAATTAAAAATTGATAAAATACACATTAACAATTTTAAATCTGGTAGTGGACGTAATGTGTTATGTTTCATTAATTTTAAACAAAAAATATGGAATACACCAGTGGCTTTAACCCTTTCTGTCACAATGTCCTATACATATATAAGACATTGAACAGGAAACGGCTTTAATGGTTTGCACTGTACACAGGAAAACCAGCTTCCAATTATGGAAGTGTGGGAAGTATCTTTCTCTACTGAGACTATGTTCCGTAGTCCCATAAACAGCTGCTGCCAACAATATGAAACACAAACATATTTTCATTTGTCTGAATAAATAACAGAGCTTAAAGCCCGTGTCACACCGTCAAATTTTTGCCTTCAAATAAATTTGACAATAAAATTTCTCCATTCAAAATATTGAATGAAATAATTCTTGAATGTATTTGGAAACGTGTCACACTGTCAAATTTTCGACTAAAAGTATATAGTCTGAATTTTCGTTTAACATTTATTTTCAAAGTTAGATAGTGTTTTTGTATTTCCGTGTAGTTAACTACAGGAAGATATGTAGAAAATGTTATAATTTATTTTCACTTCTTTACTTACTTGAAATGTTATTCATCAGAGGTATTTCTTCCATAATGCAATTTAATGCCTCTGAGTTCTTATTGGTATTGCGAATTAATCACCACAAATAGCACTCATACTTAAAAGAGTTTCCATAAAAATTAATTATCTTCATAGCCTTATTTAGTTTCCATCAAGTGTTCGTTATTTGAAAGTTTTGTGATGTCAGAAACGGCCATATTTGTCATGCATGATTCTAATTGACTGAGCACATCAAATAAATTTTAGATTCCGTCCAATTTTAAAAATTTTTGATGGAAACTAGAGCTATCAAACTTTTCCAGACAAATATGGCGGTGATAATGACGTTTCCGTGACGTCACCACATTCCAACTTTATTTTACCAAACCAACTGGAAGCAGTGAACGGGAAAATGTGACAGTGTGAGAGGGGCTTTACGTCGATTCTAGCATAGTCCGTATAAAAGTTGCGTTCGTTGCAACGCCTAAAACTGTATTTCTGTTTGTGACTGAAAGGGGTTAAGCGCGCACGGAAACGACGACACCGGCCGTGGAACATGCATATGTTAGACACACATAACTGTCTTCAATCAAAAATGAGAGTTGGTGTTGGAGAAAGAGATGGAGATGGAGTGGTGACCTGTGAGAGTGGCGCTGCCCAGCGACAGGAAGGCGCCGAGCGTCATGATAGCCCTGGTGCGACTGCTGGTCGGGTGGAACTCGCCCAGGTAGGCGTACACCACGTTGGAGCAGCTGCAGATGCTGTGCAACACAACAAACCCCTTCGACACACGGCTCTCTCTCTCGGTTCCACACATCACTTCTAACACTATAGGGGCCGCGATGGTGCATAGTGGTTGGACTTCTCGCCTCTCACTTAGGCGAACCGGGTTCAATTCCTGGAGGGGTCGCTTTCGGATTTTCACACGTGGGTTGTCTTGGGATATCCCGTTGACCCCGACCTTTCATTACGGCGTTGCTCCATAATCACCTCGCTTCACCGTAGTTGGTTCTCAAGGTCTTGATATTAAGAGCCGCCCAAATCTCTTCACTCCCTCAAACACTACATCCAAGCTACTGACAACTGTTCCTGGTAGAGTGAGCTCTTTTGAAACCAAAATTTGGAAAATATGCTACCCATAATCTCACATGTGCTGCACTACACTAGTTAAGTTGGTATAGAATGAATAAAAATACCTTTTTGACTTGACGATACTTTGTAAGTGTAATTTGCTGAAATCAGCGTTTATTTTTTTCGCACATAAGAGCACGGATTTGCAGATTTTAAAAACACTTACTTTGTTCAATAGTACACGATTTAACTTATATGGCACATGAATTAAGTGTGACAGTTCACGCCAACGTTGAAATTACATAAAAAGAAGAATACAAAATGAGAAAAAAGTAGATCCTAAGCATGACTTTCAAAAGTACTCAATTAACCGTGAACAGTATGTACAATTATACAAAAACATAATTTTTCTAATTTGCGGTTAAATTGAAATTTTGAAACTCAACCTTTGAAAAAAAATCGGGGTGTAGCTGTGGCAGCGATACTGTCGTGGGGTTTACGTGAATATGTCGGCGTTAGAGCGTAATATTCTCTTTTGGGAGTAGGAATTAAATTAAAACAACGAAAAAGATACTTAGTATTTACGGCTTAAGTAGATACATATGTATATATAATATCTATTTCGTTTGGCACCAAATTAAGCGCACTAGCACATCGGAGTTGCGAGATGTACTACTCGTAAATGTAAGCTCACACCCAAAATTGAAGCCAGTCGCCGCAGTCCCCCACCCGCACACAGCACATGTGCGGCGCCAACTCAAGGTCATGCTTCCCTTGTCGTCGTATACTTGAACGAATGAGACCACATTTATTTCAATCGTGTTATTAGTCCTGAATTTATAGTGTCAGAATTGATCCTCGTGGAAACGTTACATCGCCGTTTCTATCATGGTACCCCAAGTATCGGTCTGATTTTAATGACGTATTTAAGTCAAGAATTCCTGCCTCTGCGTACCGCTGGCATGGAATCATGTTGAACCGTGTCACGTCTTAACGCGTTAAAAATCTACTGTCTAATTTTGTGGCCATGGAGACAATTCGAATGCAGGCTTTCGTGGCCACTAGTAAGATGGTTAATTGTTTTGTCTTCCGGGTTAGAACCGCTTTATCAAGGGGCTTCTGAGTGCCATTGTCTACCTTGGAAACTGATACCACCACCACAACAAGGCTAAAGCCCTAAAATCATAAAAAATGTGAAAACAATTTCTTTTATATTAGTTTAATGCGCATAGATGTAAGAATCGGAATATTTATAACATAGAGAGGTTCAAACCATTTCACAGTTTCACTCAATCGGTACATGCAAAATTATACCAGTTCCCGTGTCTATACCAATATAAATTATTAAACATGTGGCGGAATACAAAATGGGCAAAAAAATACGTTCTAAGCTACGCCTTCAGAAGTGCTTGGTTATAACCGCGAAAAAGACTATACTAAAAATCTGCAAAGTACCTTCAATTTTGTCAATGTTTTGGCATAAATTTTCTGGCACGCAGTAGGGTGGCTTTGTGATCGTGTTGGTGTGCTCACGACGCCATTGCAAAGGAAGACTATTTACTTATGACTTAACGCCCTGTTTACAGCTGATTCATTAGAGATGGAGCCAGTTGTTCGGACAGTAAGAAGTGCGAAAAGAATATTCCTGTCATTCGCCTAGAGTAATTTCGGAAAATCATGGCGGAGTGGAGAGGTTTCAGCGGTTCGTAACTTTGGGGTCTTGAGAGGCGATGAGGGTGAAGCGAGGTGAGTATGGAGTAGCGCTGGAAAGCAAGGGTGGGGAAACGGGAGATACCCGAGAAAATCCGCTGATAAGCGACATAGCCCGGCAGGAGTCCCACGTGCGAAAATCCGGGAGTGACCACGTTGGCAATCGAACCCTGTTCCCCTTGATGGAAGGCGAGCACTCTAGCCGCTGCGCCACCACT
The DNA here is from genome assembly GCA_002778355.1 of Clitarchus hookeri. Lineage (NCBI taxonomy): Eukaryota > Metazoa > Arthropoda > Insecta > Phasmatodea > Phasmatidae > Clitarchus > Clitarchus hookeri. Next base: position 30,353 of record NQII01004308.1, on the reverse strand, counting down.
GCCCCTGAAAACCTTGTAACCCACTTCATTTTTGTAACAGGAGCTTAAATAAACAGTGTCGTATCCAAGTTGGAATAAATAAAAGTTATTTTGCAAAAGAGTTAAACGAGACTCAAAGAAGTTCGTTCAGGATATTTAGACATGCGAAGTGTGTGCACGTTTTTAATAAAGTATTCCAGAATACCCTTTCCCTTTCACCGCCAATTTCCAGCAGCCTTCGGAAATTTCACTATGTAGTTCGGCTATAACAAATCGAGCGAGGTGGCACAGTGTTACACCTTCGTACTCTATTCGGGAGGACCTGGGTTCGAATCTCACATCCAACTATCCTGATTCCTGTTTTCATGACTTCCGGAAATCACTCCAGATGAATGGTGGAGTGGTTCCTTATTACAGACCATGGTTGTTTCCTTTCCCGTTGCTGCTTCTCTAAACCATTTGCTCCGTCTCTAATGATCTAGCTGTCTACGATAAGTTAAGTCGTACCTAACTACCTCAACTTCTAAAACTTCCCCTCTCCTCCAATATGAAACTGTTCCAGAGCTAACTCCATTCCTCTAAAATTGAGTTACAACACCTTATCTCTACGGCACAGAACGTTCATTAAACTCGCCCCTTCTGTGGTTATCTGCGCATTTGACGGTGGTACTCACAAGAAGCCGTTGAGGAACCTGAAGACGAGGTAGAGCCAGAAGGCGTGAGTGAATGTCTCGGGGATGTAACACAGGCCGTCGACGACTAAGCCCAGCAAGAGCACCTTCCTTCTGCCTCTCGTGTCAGCCAGGAAGCCCCACAAGTGTGAGCTGCAGATCATACCTGCACACGCGTTCAACACAAACACACAATCATGGGAACGACAGTCGCGTAGTGGCCACTGCTCTCCTCTAGCCACGGTGATCCACTGCTCGATCCTCGCGAGTTTGCCTTGAATCTTCCCATGTAGGGAAACACGGGTTTTCTCGGGACACTCCGTTTTTCGCTTTAATTGAACTCAGTCTCTGCTATCCACCTCATTTTACTATCATAAGTGCTGACTAGTTAAGATGTTAGGCACCGCCTTACTCTCTCGTTCTTTTACTTTCCCCTTGAAGTGCATGGAAATCAGTAAGTTGGACATTTTACAATTCCATTAACTAAACTAACACTAAACCGGATTACTATCATTCCTGAAAACTGTATGCCACAGTCAGTTGAATGGCTCAGTATTATGAAGTCACAGTAAACTAACTGTTTTGAGAATGTTCATTATACTTGAAATTACAAATTCATAGGAGTAAAACTATTGCTGTAACAGTCATTACATTATGTAACAAAGCACTACTATAATTCGTACACAACTATTTCATNATTTTCCCCTTGAAGTGCATGGAAATCAGTAAGTTGGACATTTTACAATTCCATTAACTAAACTAACACTAAACCGGATTACTATCATTCCTGAAAACTGTATGCCACAGTCAGTTGAATGGCTCAGTATTATGAAGTCACAGTAAAATAACTGTTTTGAGAATGTTCATTATACTTGAAATTACAAATTCATTGGAGTAAAACTATTGCTGTAACAGTCATTACATTATGTAACAAAGCACTACTATAATTCGTACACAACTATTTCATTACATACGAAATTCGCTTCATATGGAATTAAGCACTAAACATACCTTAACAGTACTAAATATCATCAAGTTGACATTTTTTCGGCTAATTGATTTCATTAACTCTTGCCTTAAAAACCCGAAATAATTTTTTAACTTAAATAACAGTAAATCTAGTTTTAAAATTCTTAAAGAGCAAGTCTAAATACAGAACGAGAACAAATTGGTGCTATGTCTATTTCATAAGATTTGCACACTAAAGTCTGAGTTATGGTAAACCTCGTTAATGCACATTTATTAATCTTAAAAGGTGATAACTAGTTTACCTTTATGTTATAGAAGTTCAACNTAACTAGTTTACCTTTATGTTATAGAAGTTCAACAAAATGCCAGAATATTTCCACCAATTTTGTTTAACATCAAAAAATAACAAAACGTTGGAAAGAAATTGTAAAATAATAAAATCATAACTCTAAATTATTTTATAAAATGAATATTGACCATCGCTAGTCTAATTTGGATGAAACGGTATTTCTGTGAAGCACAAGNTTCATAAGATTTGCACACTAAAGTCTGAGTTATGGTAAACCTCGTTAATGCACATTTATTAATCTTAAAAGGTGATTACTAGTTTACCTTTATGTTATAGAAGTTCAACAAAATGCCAGAATATTTCCACCAATTTTGTTTAACATCAAAAAATAACAAAACGTTGGAAAGAAATTGTAAAATAATAAAATCATAACTTAAATTATTTTATAAAATGAATATTGACCATCGCTAGTCTAATTTGGATGAAACGGTATTTCTGTGAAGCACAAGNTTAAATTATTTTATAAAATGAATATTGACCATCGCTAGTCTAATTTGGATGAAACGGTATTTCTGTGAAGCACAAGTTCTTCGCTGAACGACAATACGTGGATTATAAAACTCCAGCTAAACCAATTTTAAAAGTTGCTATTGCTGTTGCTTACTTTTTTAAAGTAATTATGCATTTATTTCAACATAGTGTTTTGGCTATAATAAAGATTTCTAAGAATACGCTTTTAGTGTTGTACATCATAACATCAATATTTTTAAACAATAACTGCGTTTTTAAATATATTCAGTTGAATACCTAAAAAATTATTTGAAAAAATATATTATAATCAAAAGGATGGTTTAACAAGTATTATAAATCAGGAGTCATACATTGCATGTGTGTGATTATATTGCTCTGTAACAATCATACATATATATGTAGGATATATACATATATATATATATATATATATATATATATATTTATATAGTTCTTTAACCTTTCAGTGATACTATCAGAATATTGGAGACGTTTTAAAAAATTACAAGACATATGTGCATTACTGATTTTTTCACAGTTATATTAAAATTATGTATCTAATAATAATTTTCTCTACACTTGTGACAGTTCTGGAATTGGGTTGTTGTGATTTAATTGCAATATTTACTATCAAGGAATTTTTCACTTAACGAAATTACATTTTCTTAATAAATGTTAGGCAATAAAATTTACTGCATTAAAGAACANCAAGGAATTTTTCACTTAACGAAATTACATTTTCTTAATAAATGTTAGGCAATAAAATTTACTGCATTAAAGAACAGTATTAGAAACAGTCAAAGAAAGACTGAAAAACGTAAATAATCTATACGAATATCAAGGAATACAATTCTAATAACACCTATTGTATGATTTAAACTTCCGAAGGCCTCAGTTCGTAGTACTTACGTATATTTATTACTGTGATAATGCGGTTACGTCACACAGATGAACAAAGTTTTAACACGTGNCAAGGAATTTTTCACTTAACGAAATTACATTTTCTTAATAAATGTTAGGCAATAAAATTTACTGCATTAAAGAACATTATTAGAAACAGTCAAAGAAAGACTGAAAAACGTAAATAATCTATACGAATATCAAGGAATACAATTCTAATAACACCTATTGTATGATTTAAACTTCCGAAGGCCTCACTTCGTAGTACTTACGTATATTTATTACTGTGATAATGCGGTTACGTCACACAGATGAACAAAGTTTTAACACGTGTTCGGAAATATATTTTAGACCAACTAATGATATGAGCAGATCTCCCACCAAAGCCATGCGGCACCCAGGCCAGCTGGACCAGAGTCCACATAATCCGAACGCGAAGGAAGGAGCGAGTGTGGCAAGTGACTGGCGAGTTTTCTCGGACTACTGCCGTTTCCCTCATCACTACGTCCCGTCGCTGCTCTACTACCACCGCGCTTCGCCGGCCGTCGGGCACAGTAAAGGCAAGTGTACAGAAGCGAAATGGCCCGGCAATTCATTTCATCTAAGCGTACTTTGTTGTTCATTGGCCGCACGAACACGTGGAAAAGACTTTGTGTATAATTCGCTACTACACCTTATGGAATTCTACGTAATGGTTGGGCTGCCCTCTAACAAGTAAGCCTTTAAGAGCTGTTTGGTGAATGACATTTCACCAAATCGGTGGTTGTTGAGGCCATTTTGTGGGCGTGTGTGGCTGCAGTTTGCAATTAACGGCACCATTTCACTTCTGTAATCTTGAAGCATTATGTGCCTCGGGTAGGGTAGCCGACTTCACTCGGCGCCGATCTCATTTATTCTTCAAATGTGGGAAGAAGGTGCGGAGGTCTGTTGCATGTTTATACCCCCAAGTGGCTTAAGCCAGTATAATACGTTCACAGTTCACGCAGACCAGACAGAGTGAGCACCATTTCGCACGTCACCAGAATTGTTGTGTTATCTGTGTACCCATCAACGCTAGCTTTGTTTGCTTGCTTATCATCTGCCAGGATACAAGTTTCCGACTTAGATAACGGTTTTTTTTTTCATTTAATTTTTGTTTGTAAATTTTTCCAAATGCTAGAAATAACGATTGTCTCTTTTTTACACGGTTAATAAGTTTTAACCTCAAAAAATTATTGTCTACGACCGCCATTTTGATTTCTTTGGAAACTACGCACGAAATTGTGGGTATTACCGGCGTTTGATCCACGCGCAATAAGCTGAGATTGGCGCAGACGACGTGGATATAGCTGACGCAAGAGAAGCACTCTGACTGGCTGTTGGTACTATCTGCTCTGTCTGTTCTGTGTGTTCTGCGAACGTGCGAATCCGACTTTACCCCCTGTAATATAGTGGTTTGCACACATAATTCTTGCGAAGTTTTTAAACGTGCGGTTAAGCAGAAGTGTTGCCGTCGGTGTGACACCAGCGATCAGTTACCAAGGTAGCCGATGGAGCTCAGGAGGCCCTTCTCCCCGGAAGTCATGTGGAAGTCGCAAGACGCCGAGGGCAGCAGGTAGGACGTGTTGATTGTTGACACTATCATCGTGATGACACACATCCCACAGCCAGCCAGGAGCATGTAGTGAAACCTTCCATGACCTGCATGACATAAAACGTTAATCTCGTTAGTAATTATGTTGTAACAAAACTATTTAAATACTGCATCATTTTTAACCAGCAACCACTAACAGTAAAAGTAAATTAATCCTCCACCGCCTAAATTAGTAACAAATGAATAAATGGAAAATTTCTTACGCCAGACGCCATTTCAGGGCACTGCAATGGAGTACGTCCAAAGTAATTTTTCATTTAATCTCGCTTACCCCCATTTATAAGTATCATTTAAAAATTTGTTAATTGCAAATGTAAAAATAATAAGACGGGAATACAAATCTGAAAGAAGTGTATTTTGAAAATATACTTAATTAAAAAAATTATAGTTACCTCACACTAAGGTCACAATAGATATTAAGAATAATAAGGATAATCAGCTGAATTTTTCGTTTGCAATAAAATATCACAGGAGGGTAATATACAAAAGCAACAAGAAGTTACTGATGAGCCTACTTTTCTCTAGATGGCTACAGATAAATTTTTGTGAAATTCTTTAAAGCTAAGATGGCAGATACGAGTTGACGTCTCATTGACAGCAATATCAATACAGATGAAACCAGAAATATGTGAAACAGTACCATGACAATTACAATACCCGAGTAACTTACCCGGGATTAGAATTAAGAAAAACTCGTAAAATTAAGCTAGCGTGCAATCAACTGTTTCACGGTGGTAGAATTCGAAAAATCAACTTCGGATGTACGCTTAATCAGTCTAATGTTTTGAATGATAGGGTTCACTAACCTGAAATATTTACACAGCCATCNAAATCAACTTCGGATGTACGCTTAATCAGTCTAATGTTTTGAATGATAGGGTTCACTAACCTGAAATATTTACACAGATATAATTTTGAAAATAAGTGTCTGAGCCACCAAAAACACACAAGTTTACATTACCTACCATAACGCCCATTGTGTGGAAAATTTGGTGTAAATAGGTTTATTGATTTTCAAGATATGGCATAAAACAGCCATTTTCTATGTGACGATCTTCATTAATGGAGGGCAAAAAGCTTATGTATGATCGGATTCGATGATTGTCTAGATACAATATACAAAGTTAAATACAAATCTGTTATTTAGTTTCGTAGATATAGAACACTATGCTAAAACATTTGTATGGGCGCCATTCGGAAAATTAGAGACTTAAACTCTTAAAACGCATAAATTTATATAGCGTACCATAGTACAATTTCTTCGCCAAATTTTAAAGAAATTGGTTTATTGTTTCCCNCGCATAAATTTATATAACGTACCATAGTACAATTTCTTCGCCAAATTTTAAAGAAATTTGTTTATTGTTTCCTTAGATACGACATAAAAATTGTATTATTTCATGTGGGGATATATTTACAAAATGGCTGAGAAATAAGGTTTTGCATGGATAATTTCGATTGATAAAATTGATAATGTCAGCAAACAAGTTAAGTTAAAATTTGTTTTGTTGTTTCGTAGATAAAAAATTCAGAACTAAAATGTTATATGGCCGCTATTTTGAAAATACGTGTATCCGGCCCTCTCAAAGTTTATCAGTTTACATGGCCTGCCATAGTGCTACTTGTTTGCCAAATTTGGCAGAAATCGGTTGTTTTTCGGAGATATCACATCATTTCAATTTGTCAAGTGATAGTATTTCACAAAATGGGGGACACATTTGATAGTTGTAATATATCCAGTCAGCATNAAAATTTGGTGTAAATAGGTTTATTGATTTTCAAGATATGGCATAAAACAGCCATTTTCTATGTGACGATCTTCATAAATGGAGGGCAAAAAGCTTATGTATTATCGGATTCGATGATTGTCTAGATACAATATACAAAGTTAAATACAAATATGTTATTTAGTTTCGTAGATATAGAACACTATGCTAAAACATTTGTATGGGCGCCATTCGGAAAATTAGAGACTTAAACTCTTAAAACGCATAAATTTATATAACGTACCATAGTACAATTTCTTCGCCAAATTTTAAAGAAATTTGTTTATTGTTTCCTTAGATACGACATAAAAATTGTATTATTTCATGTGGGGATATATTTACAAAATGGCTGAGAAATAAGGTTTTGCATGGATAATTTCGATTGATAAAATTGATAATGTCAGCAAACAAGTTAAGTTAAAATTTGTTTTGTTGTTTCGTAGATAAAAAATTCAGAACTAAAATGTTATATGGCCGCTATTTTGAAAATACGTGTATCCGGCCCTCTCAAAGTTTATCAGTTTACATGGCCTGCCATAGTGCTACTTGTTTGCCAAATTTGGCAGAAATAGGTTGTTTTTCGGAGATATCACATAATTTCAATTTGTCAAGTGATAGTATTTCACAAAATGGGGGACACATTTGATAGTTGTAATATATCCAGTCAGCATNAATTTCAATTTGTCAAGTGATAGTATTTCACAAAATGGGGGACACATTTGATAGTTGTAATATATCCAGTCAGCATAACAAGTTTCATTGGTATTAATTAAATGGTTTCGGCGATAATACATACAAAAATATGGCCGCCATTTTGAAAATATGTGTCTGACATACCTAACACATATCAGTTATCATATAACAGTTATCAGAATCTACTGCAGTACTACTGGTTTGCTATATTTGGTAGGAAACTCTCAATTTATTCCTCTAGATATGATAAAAACGGTATTTATTCGTTTTGCACTATCTTACAAAATGGAGGTCAAAAGAGGCTCTGTGTAGACACATTTGATATTAGTTTGATGTTATTTACGGTCCGCATATTTCTCCTTAATCTTTTGTGTNGAGGCTCTGTGTAGACACATTTGATATTAGTTTGATGTTATTTACGGTCCGCATATTTCTCCTTAATCTTTTGTGTGTCGGCAAGGCTGACAGTATTGACTAGATGGTTTTACTCTTCACTGGCGCACGCATCAGTAGATAAAGGATTTNTGTGTCGGCAAGGCTGACAGTATTGACTAGATGGTTTTACTCTTCACTGGCGCACGCATCAGTAGATAAAGGATTTTGTATATGGGAAGTTGTTGGTTTTGTTTATGGCATGTTACCACATGCTGGCTATCATAAAAGTGCAGTCGTTCGGGAAATATGCTACACCGGCTTCAGCCATACGGCTATATTGACGGATTGTGTGGCAACTGGGATTTACAAAGCTTTTGAGCTTTCGCCTGAGTTCCCACTGCACACAAAGACTAGCGGATTTCTTGTTCTCGCCCCAGAGATATTATTGCAATGTCAGAACCTGAGCTTCGACTAGTGATGTGTGCAGCCTGTATTCTCTGGGCTTCCATCGTTCATTAATTACTGGTGATGTTTTCTACTCAGCAGACTCGAGGCACACCCCGCCAGACGCAGGAGGAAAGAGAGCAGCCCTGCCGTGTGAAGTGGCTCACGAGAGACTCTCCTTGGGAGTCATGAAGCTTTTGTCACTTTAATGTAGGGGAACTCGTTCACACAAAGAGAATGGCATATCTGGTGTTGATTTTCTGTAAAATAAAAAAAGCCGTTTTAGTTATATATTGTGAGTGTGGTTTTAGTGTAAGCCTATATTAATTATTTCGAACTGTCGTGGGCCATCATGCGGCTCACACTATCCAGACACAGCTGGTCACGCCCAGTACACTTAGCGAGCGCGACCGATCACGGCTATCCCTGACCATAGCAAGGACTAGAAAACTCTTAATTGAAAGTTGGTTATTTCAATAGTCATGGGAAATATTAGTTTCAGCTGGTTTAATAAATAACAATAGTGAGGTTGCTTATGTGGGTTAAGTACGTNATAGTCATGGGAAATATTAGTTTCAGCTGGTTTAATAAATAACAATAGTGAGGTTGCTTATGTGGGTTAAGTACGTATAAATAAGTAATGCAAACAACGCGGGAATAACTTAAGTAGAGAAGACATATTTTTATTGCATGGCCTGTTTTATAAGTAATTAATTAATGTCTTTATATATATATATATATTTTTTTTTTATGAATTCCGTAGTTTGCTGTTGTTTACAAGAAATGTCTCAAAGTTTAAACTTCGTCTCGGGCGGCCGGAGAATTGGCTCAATATTGCGTCGGTTGGAGCTGTGCTGTCTTTACAGCTGTGGTCTCTAATATTGCGGCCGTCGAATTCATGGCGGTAATAAGCAAAATTTTCAGTTCCAAAACTTATTTTTACTTACATTAGATGAAAAATTTGTAGTTTTTATAATTAGCTGATGACCTGGAGTACGTATATTGAGAATGTATGTGTTTTGGCGTGGTGACATCTCCGAACTGCGAGTATTTACGTATTATTGTACATCATTAATATGTGGAAATTGATATTAATTATTTCATAAATAAAAATTGTTAAAAACTATTTTTGGTAACAAAAAATTCTTCAATGTATAAAAATAATGAATAAATAATCGAGATAGGAATTAATGCATAGTTACAATCGTCCTCTAGAAATTCGTAATTAGTATTGTCTGAAAATTGTGGTAGAGGTGGTAGTAGCGAGGATTTGCAGACTCTGATAGCTTGGTGTACAGTTCTGTGGCCAGCTGGTGCATGTGTTTTCGTATGTATTGTATCTTTAACTGCAGATGGAGTCTGGAGTTGTGTGAATACCCAGGGGTGTTCATAATGAGGCCTTGGTTGTTGTTCTGAAAGCGCTAGAACTGAAATACATGCGTGGATAAGGCAGTTTTATCAGAACGGGGAGGATAAGTGTATGGCAGATGATGAACATACTGCAGGTTATTAACGATTATTTGGGTATACAGCTGTATTCGCCACCAGGTGGCTTGGTAAGCTACACGGGACTGTGAATGCTCCAGCGGAGGCCTCTATCCACCGTGACTCCTAGGTATTTAATTGTGTTCATTTGATGAGGCGAAGATAAATGGTATTGTCGGCATTGCAGATAATCTTCGCACTGTCTACTGATGAACTGTCTTATATGTATATATATATGATGAACTGTCTCATATATACACACATATATATAAAGAGAGAGGAAATATTCGGGCCGAGAAAATACTGCCTTGAGGAATTACAGCCCTGTTTATCCTAGCGATGCATCTCCGACGTTAAGGCTAACAGATGCACTAACATATGGCGAAATTAACATAATTACATATGGTAGAAAATTATGTTAATGTAGCTTCTGAAGTAGTTTAAGGTGATAGAATCAGTCAAAAGTTTTCTTACGTACATCCGGGCCACGACTGTATGATATTGCTGCCAAACACCTGATGTATTTTTTTATACCCACGCGGATGTGAAAACTTACAACCTCTACATAGTTTGCGGCAGTGACGTTATCGGGATGTTGCTTCAATCACGCACCGAACATCACTCGTGCATGTTGTTACGCTGAAGCAATTGCAAATGTACGACACTTTCGGCTGAAGTAATTTTCATGTCTATCAGCGTACATACATGAAGTATATTATCACAAAACAGCATGTGTATAAGCTTCATACAACATACGAAAATACGATATTCAAATCTGATTTGTTCCCACATATAGAGCTAAGAATTTGCTATTGTTCAAATAATGTAACAACTTGAAGAAATTCTCGTGCTGAAAAGTTAAAACACGCTATTTTGTTCCAAATTACCGAAAAAATAAATAGCCAACACTTGTCTATGCATTATATAAGATGAATATGACTTTTCAAGAGTAAATTTACAAACAATTTATATTAACATCTGGCATAATAAATATCTCAGAACATGAAAAATCTACATTAATATGGTGTTTCAAAATTACTGTTGAAATAACTATAGTACATTATAGAACAATAATATTAATTCGTTGTTGTAACGCTCCAGACTGAAGCGCACAATAACAAAAATATTATTAGTATGCAGTGACTTCCTAGCTTTATTTAAGTGTTAATATCTTTGAAAGACACCTCTCGTACATGGACGTTGAGCTATGTATACAAATGTTTGTGCTGAATGTCTTCAAGGTTACTGTTTGTGCCACAACAGAGATATAAAAGACAGCTGCGCGATGCAGTTGGGTAGGTCAAGAACAGGCAACGAGTTGCTTTCAATTAATTGAAGACAATGACTGTATCTCCGTACTAAGGGGCACAGAATCTTCGAAATGAAGAGATGTTTTCCGTGATGTGGACTCATGTGTATGCATTATTTAATGGAAAACGAGGGAAATACAGTGCAACATTAATGTAAAAAACAACTAATAAATAAATTACTGCATTACGCTGAAATACAGCGTTATAAATTAGCTTTCGTAAGATTAGTTTATGCTAGGAAAGTAACAAGAACAAAGTTTCCAATGCCAGTACGCCTAAGTCAGGAGGCCGAATTAGGAGGAATATGCGAAATTTAATGGGGTTTGTTACCCTTCTGGGAGAGAAGACTTGGATGTGCTAAGGACCATGGTAAGGTTTCGCAGTGCGTGAATTGACGGCATATGTTATCAGCAATAAAATATCTTGTCAATAAATTTAACCCCATCAAAATATACTGATTAGTTTAATTAATAACGTCGTTGAGTTTATATTTTGGGAATTCGTGCACTGCCATAACTTTCCATAACCCTTAGTTACTATTCAATACGTTAGAATGCGAGTGCCCTGTGAGCACTTCGAACATTGAGTCAGCGACTTTTAGAGTACCGAAAGGTAAATGTTCATTAATTTGTGTTTGCTGCAAACCCTATTCAACAAGGTGAGATTTAGTGTCATTTCCTTAGCATAAAATTACATGTCTGAGGTTTTTGTAATCGCATGCCATTATCAAGTTATACTGCCGTTGAAACAAATAATTGGTTTTAACAGTATTATTTAAAAAATACACAGAGGAGTTCGTAAGGGAAATTACATTTCATGGTATCCTACAAGGTAAAGGGTTTTCGCACAAATATAAAATAATTAATTTTTGCTCTCCGGCAGCTAGATTAAATGTAAGCTACGAAAAAGAATTATTCATGTTAACAAATTTATTTCGAAATTTACTATTTAATTGCAATACATCTTACAACAGAGTTTTTAAACAGGAAAGTTTTTCATAGAATTTATATTTAATTCACAAGATATTTTACAAATTATATAAACCCGAGGCTATCTGGAGCTAAAGTTAGCTTCCCCCAAAGAAAAATTTTCTCGTGACTTTGAAAAATAAATAAAAGTGGCCGTGCTTAGTAATGAGATGTCGGTCTCGTTTCCACAAAAAATCATACTCTGATTGAGAATCGAACTCATAGAAATTATCTCTCATCAAACCATTTGTAGCTGTCAATCAGTTCTTACATTTCCTCACATAGTTCAATTTATTCACTACAATATATTTCATAACTATATCAAAATAAATGTATTTATACATGTGTGTCATATCCATAAAAATAGTTATTAACCAAACAAAGGTGACAGTTATTTTTTCTAAAGTAATATTGTACGCGAAAATATTGTTTACTTGGCACATGCCTGAATGTTTCCAACTTATACCTAAATTTAGAGTTTTCAAATAAAAATGTATGAAGTTATTAATTAATGTGCTGCATCAGTGGATAAATAAAATTTATTGGGCCAACATAACAGTGCGCAAACGCATATAGTTATGTGCAACAACATGGGTAACTCCTTTCTCCGAATTTTCAGTAAGATCTAAACTGTGATTACTTGTCCAAATTAATCCTAGCCGGAAAAAAACTCATTTCACGTTTATCTGCAAACAATTGTTACACTATATTGCTGAGAAAAATGTAAACTGAAGTGCCATTTATTACCGGCAACCCGTAGTAAATTTCTTAACTGGAGAGGTTCTACTAACTTTTGGTAGATGTCTACGTGTATTTTCTTCCATTCTTCCTGCAACATGGATAAAAGTTATGTAGTCGTTTAAGGCGGTCTGGTTTGACTATCAACCTGCGTATAACTTATCCCAGAGACAATTAATTGAGTTTAAACCAGGGCTTTGGGTCGGCCATTCGATTTCATTCGCTCCCATGTCATCAAACCACTCGGTTATGGCCCTCGCTTTATGACCGGGTGCATTGTCATGTCGAAAAGGAAAAGAGCCAGCTCCAAATTGTTGCCACGTAGAGNGGGGGGGGGGGGTAACACAGAATTGTCCAATACTGCCTGACAGGCTGCGGCACATTCAGGTTCGATCAACTAAAACCGGTGACCAAGACTAAACCACGAAAAACACGCCCCCGCCATAATGCCTCCACCGCCAAATTTCACACTATGAACAATGGTCTCCGGTAAGTAACGCTCTCCTGGCGTTCGCCAGTTCCATACACGTCCGTCGAAATGCCACAACGTATCACCCCACACGAATCTCTTCCATTGTTCTATAGCATGTGACGTGTTTCGTACCACTGTAATTTGTGGCAAGAGTTCGGTGTATTGTAACTGTGCTGCAGCTCGGCCGTAGAGTCATGGTGCATAACCTCTCGACTAATGGTACGAGTACGCCAATCGAAAGTCTTTGACCATGGTTTCAAAAAATCCTGTCATTTTATCAAGCGTCGAAGGCATCGACGGTCCCTACCTGACAATTTTCTTGGCGTCCCTCGTCGAGGTTGTGGTTTTATAAGTCGTTTCTGTCGTTTCTATTTCACCAGTACGTCACTCAGTGTTGAACGTGGTATCTGAAACTTGCCAGAAATCTCATGGATGGAATGACCTAATGGGTGAGCACCGATAGTCATGTCTGTTTACGCCTCACTCAGCTCTCGTCGTACCTCCGTTTCGATCGCTGTAACTAGTGAACATTTTTACCGAACGCTCACGGCTTTATATAGCCTCACGACATGACTGTACATATAACATATGGGGGTCAGTCTACGCTCCTTTCAGGGGGGTACCCGGTTATTAATGGCAATTCAGTGTATTTACCTTAATGTAACCAAACAAAGATCATAAAATGTTATGCATAACCTTTTTATTGTTTAATGGTGTTTACACGTGTCCCAACATTTAAGATACGCTTTAGTTATAAAAACCTAAACAAATGTTAGGACAACTGTAAATATACAATTACGAGCAGCAATTAAGGAATTTGTTTCCTTGCCAAATGGTACGTTTTTCACTAGGAATTCAGACAGCATTAGTGTATACTGAGTGACGTCACAGGCACAGGTAATTACGGAAACCCGTGTACTTGAGGCGATCTGGACATGGCCNTTAGTGTATACTGAGTGACGTCACAGGCACAGGTAATTACGGAAACCCGTGTACTTGAGGCGATCTGGACATGGCCCGTGATTAAGGATGCCGCTACCCATGAGACATGCATGGTGGGAATGTGCTGCTGATTTGTATGAACTCTTCTTAATACTGTTACCAAGATGATGAAATGCGAGGAGTAGGAGATTATCGAGGATACANCTGATTTGTATGAACTCTTCTTAATACTGTTACCAAGATGATGAAATGCGAGGAGTAGGAGATTATCGAGGATACAATTCTTTATCACATATTTTCACTATGCAAATGCATTTCAACATGCGGTTTAGCAAGAAACAAGTATAGTTCATTCACGGTTTCTTGACACATTTTGAAACAAACCTTCGAAAAATCACTCCGCATGAACAATGTGTGTGGGTGATTCCTAAGTATGCCATGTATCACAAGCGTCTTATACTTGTATTAACATAACAGTTTCTTGTTTATTTTTATTGTCGGGTAGGAAATTCTCACTTCTTGTTTTGTCGCTGCTTTGAGTTTAAATTTTAGTTTGGCGCGACTGGAAGGCCGCGAGACTCGGGTAGTTTACAGCAGGAGGGCGTTCGCCGCGAGGGTCTGTGCTGACCTTTCACGGAAGGCTGCTGTCGTCCAAGGGTTCAGTGCTCGACTTACGTGAAATGTGCAGTTTCCACCGGCGGTAGACGGCCGTCTTGTTGCGAAATGTGGGGACAAGGGAAAGTGTCCAGCCCCGAGTCTTCAACCGAAGTCTCGTCGGCTCGGAAGTTGTAACCACTGGGTACGTGTGGTGATGCGTTTACGAGGTCAGGGGAGTTGTTGGCTCTTACGCGGAACTGGTCGGTTAGTTCCAAGGGGAGAGTGTGCTACGGTTATGCGAGGGCACACACCCGCCTAGGTCCGGGTTGAATTGACAACTGTGAGATGGNAAGGGGAGAGTGTGCTACGGTTATGCGAGGGCACACACCCGCCTAGGTCCGGGTTGAATTGACAACTGTGAGATGGTGAAGTGCAGTAGTGAGATGCTAGTCCGCCAAAATGACTGGTCCAGATGTGAGATGTGCTGTTATCGCAGCCAGTGATGGTGTTACCCCCCCCCCTCTTACCCAACAGTAATAGTTCAGAAAGCAGGATCGTCCGAGGGTAGATAGGATCTGATGTAGTTCGTTGTGGGGTATAGANAAGGGGAGAGTGTGCTACGGTTATGCGAGGGCACACACCCGCCTAGGTCCGGGTTGAATTGACAACTGTGAGATGGCGAAGTGCAGTAGTGAGATGCTAGTCCGCCAAAATGACTGGTCCAGATGTGAGATGTGCTGTTATCGCAGCCAGTGATGGTGTTACCCCCCCTCTTAACCAACAGTAATAGTTCAGAAAGCAGGATCGTCCGAGGGTAGATAGGATCTGATGTAGTTCGTTGTGGGGTGTAGAAATTTGGTTTAGGTGAAAATTAAGATAGTGATCCATAAGTGGAATTAATATGGAAATTAAGGTGTTTAGTTAATTTTATGCAGGCTTCCTTAGCGTGGCATTCAAGCTTATATTTCAATTGTGATCTGTTGTTAATTGTTCTTTGTAAACCGGAATGTGAAATTATTTTTATTTCTCCAGTGTGATATGTGATGTTTGAGATGAGAACCTTTTAAATCTGTTCTGGTTGGATAAAAAGCCTAATGCAATAGATCTGATAATTCTTAATGATAGTAAACTACATCGTTTTATGATTTCGAGCCCCCAATTAGAAGTTAACATGTGGATCAAGTGTTGATTATTTATCGTAGTTTTGTAATCTGGTTTTAAATTTTTCTGTAGGCACGCGACCGTCCTGTAGAGGGTGGAGATTAAATCGTTTAAAATTCTGGTGTTCAAGCGTTACGATGTGACAATATTTATCTATCAATTATAATATTTGATTTATAATTAACATCGATAGAACAGAGAGAAAATATGTGTGTTGGTAATGGCTTGTAAGAAATACTTCTTATGCAAAATATTATTACAGTGTCTGCGCACAAATGCAGTGATTGCCCTTTCATGTAAGTTTCTAGACTCAGTGAAGCTTTGTATGCATGAGATGGAGAAATCTTCTGGGAGTAAATTTTAAGCAGAGATTCAGAAAAGTTGGAAGTTACCGTGAATAGACTTAACTTAACAAATTGTGTTACACGCAATATTTTTAAGTCACATTAGGAGTTTTTCTCACTATAATATCTAACTATCTTTTCACATCATGGGGGATTTAAATTAAAATATATACGCATTATGTTCATGCGAATATAAACAGCAAATGAAATTTGTAAGTATTGTTATATAAATGATTTATTTGTAAGCAAAATATAATATTCACTTGGAAGAGAGAGAAGAGATGTGGACATGTGCACTATAATAACATGGAGATTGTATAAATATTTTTATTAATTACCTAACACGCATTGCTAAGCTACTGACGAACTACAAAAAGTACTCTTATACAGTCTGTGCAGGTAGTGTTACAAAATTGATTTCTAATATGTTGTCTTGGCACAAAAATTTTACGCTGGCTTAATTAATGAAAATATTAAAAAATTATGAAAGTTGCTAAGTTTTACTTTTCCAGAAAAGATTTAGTATACAGCATTTACTTATAATTACCACTACCTGAATAAATTTGGGTGTATTTACCTGTAAGCGCGATGGCGTCTTCAAATGCAAAAACCTTGGTAGTCATTCCGCCACGTGACTGTCCTGAAATCACATAAAAACGCTACAAAATAAAAATATTTTAAATGCAAAACAATATTAGTATCACATTTACATCCAAAACCTTCTAACCTTATATATGGAAGCCACGCTGGTTTACAGATACCTAGTTGAAAATTGAAAGATACTGGGTTGTCATAAATCGTCAATTTTTATTACATACTTTCAACCTCGCACGAAATTACACTTGTAATAAATCTAAGGTGTTTGGATTTTACATTTAAATAATAAGTACGTTAACAGTCACACATGCTTTTACCGACCTATCGAAAGTTATATGCGAACAGATTTTGTGTTTTTAAATCAATTTAGGTTAAGTATCGTTTTATCAGGTGACTTTCTGAAACGAAATGACTTTTTTATCGTACGAATATTACCTTCTGGTTAGAAATTTATTTTGAAAAGTAATATAATTTCATTTATTAGGAACATTCCTTTGTGACAATTTATATAATCAGTTTTATAATACTAATTTTAAGGAAATATAACATATTGCCTTAATGATTTCGAAATCTGGAACATGCAAACATGAACTTAATCTTTAAATGTGGAAACGTTTCTTTCTACCTTATGGATTTCGAATACAAAGTTGGTGCTTTATCAGACCAATGACGTCTAGGAATTTGTTTAATATCTTGTAAAATTTTAACCTTGACACTCTCACCTATGATTGCAACGCCCGAACTCTCCAGTCCAATGACCGTAGAAGAATACTGTTCTAGAAGCTGAGCTAACAGTAATGTTCCAACACATTCGTCAGCTATTAAAAATCCTATGCCTTTAAAACGATTAGAATTAGATATGATGTAATTTACATATTTATCCATTGAGTTACACTCCTGCAGTCGAGTAGTTACGAGCCCTCTCATTAGGTCAACTTTTGAAGTCAATCCACCATCCTCGAATGCTTTCTTTAGTTTATCTCACACTACCTTTGCTGTGCAGGCTTTCTCAGTGTCAACATAATTCACTGGATCAGCTAGAAGAATAAGCTTGGGTTTCACCTTGCGAACTTTGTCTTTGACATCTGCTACTTTTTCTGAACCTACTACCACATACCAACGATCGTCCATATGTAGATATGCTTCTACAGCGAATTTCCATATTGCATAACTCTCACGATCAACAAACCTCTCTATCGGCGGAATCTGTCCGGAATTCATTTCCTACTATCGGATAAAAAACTATTACAGAACATGCACCGCACACAAAATATTCTAAAAATGCATCACAGATGGCTACATACTGTTACTTGCAATAAAACCCAGAGAAAACAACAATAGCTAGACGACAAAGAGAGCAGAGTTATGAATTAAATCGTACGAACATAATCAAGCTGTACATGAAATACANCCAATAGCTAGACGACAAAGAGAGCAGAGTTATGAATTAAATCGTACGAACATAATCAAGCTGTACATGAAATACAATTATTTCTACATAAATATAATATTTGTTCACTATTTATAAACAAAATGAAGTGTTTGAGCAGAAGATATCAAATAAACCATAACTCGACTGTGGCATGAGCGTGGATTAAAACACGGACACTCAGGGTGTTTGGTTCTGCGGGACTTAAATCCCGGAGGTGGTGGGATCGATTCAAACCATATACCCTGGAGTTGGTTTCTCCTCGAGTGGTTTTCCACTTTCGTTCAGGCAGAGGCAGGTGCACTTCTCCAAATCATAAAGAATATTAAGATCAGGCGTAGACACCGGGACTGTATGAGGTAATGAAGTGTTTGCAAAATACTCCAAATTGAGGAAGTTATGGTAAGTGCTTCTGAAAAATTCAGTGAACAATAAAAAAAGTACAATGTTATGAAAGTACATTTTAATATTATTTAATACATATATATTTAATATATATACATATATAATTTAATATACATTTAATACATTCAATACATTTCATTAGTAAGTANTACATATATATTTAATATATATACATATATAATTTAATATACATTTAATACATTCAATACATTTCATTAGTAAGTAATATCAGAAGTTCTACGCCATTAATCGGGTCCTTCCCGATGGCACCGCGGCAGTTGTTTGGCTTAAATTACCCTGCCAGATCGTCAAGGGTTCTTGGTCGATATTTGTAGACCTTAGCTTTCAGGTAGTCAAAGAAAAAAGTCATAAAGAATGAAATCTGTATTTCCAGACAGCATAATTTTAACGACCAGTCGTAAATTTCATTACTTCCCAAAGTGGAAGAAAAAGGCTGCTTGCTGTGGCACCGTGGCTGCAGGGTTTTGCAGTGCGCTTCCTGTACCAATGGCCAGCCGATTATGTCCAGAGCTTCTATAAGAGATTAAAAGGGTTAAGGTGTGCAGACGAGCATTGTTTGCAGTATGTAAGTATCTGAACAGTGCGGACAGGAATATATGTGCTCATTAATTTCTTGCTGCAAAATTAAGAAGAAAAATAACAGTGAATTGTGTAGTCTGACGTTACTGCTGGCATAAGCGACCGAAGGATTCAGTACAGTTACAAAGTAAAGTGAAAGGAGAAACTAATGAGCTGTCAAAAAGAAAATTCGTGGAACAATAGTTGAGTAAGTAGCTGTCTGCCAGTGACCTTTATAGCAAAATAAGGGATATTGGCCAAACCTTTCAAAATTTTATAAAATCCTTCAAGAATGCATAGAGTATAAAAATTAAATACACGGAATTATCCCTATAAAAGAACCTTGTAGTGTAGTGTAAAACGAGATCAGGACTTGTCACTTTTTTTTTATCTACTCTTTGATCATATAATTAGGTATATTCCGTTTCGTTTTACGTATACGGTATAACATTTGTAAGTACCTGCAGATCGTTTCACAAATGGAACATTTCCTTTTCTTTCACAAATAGATTTTTTTGACATGTTAATTTACCACAAGCGTCAACTCATCTATTTAGTATGAAAACGGGCAGTAAAATATAAATGGGAACCTGGCACAAAGGATTCAGGGTAAAGGAGCCAGGCGCCGGCCGACATAATGTGATNAGAATATAAATGGGAACCTGGCACAAAGGATTCAGGGTAAAGGAGCCAGGCGCCGGCCGACATAATGTGATGTCATACAACCACCATATTGGATCTAACATACCTTGACCTTGACCCTTGACCTTGACCATATGCCTGTGACCTTGGATGACCATAAAACCAGAATATCCAAAAATTGCAGAAATATTATAAATTCCCAAANTTCACAAATAGATTTTTTTGACATGTTAATTTACCACAAGCGTCAACTCATCTATTTAGTATGAAAACGGGCAGTAAAATATAAATGGGAACCTGGCACAAAGGATTCAGGGTAAAGGAGCCAGGCGCCGGCCGACATAATGTGATGTCATACAACCACCATATTGGATCTAACATACCTTGACCTTGACCCTTGACTATACCATATGCCTGTGACCTTGGATGACCATAAAACCAGAATATCCAAAAATTGCAGAAATATTATAAATTCCCAAACAAATTATAAAAAATTAAAAATTATAAAAAAATGTATTTAAAGATGTACAAGTAGGAAGTACGGGGTTCGATGACAGGTGAATACACTTAGCTCTTGACATGAACGGCCCTCGACAAGTCGACCAGTGTCCATCTCGTCAGCCACATTGGATCCAGGTGACCACGACATTAACCTTCAAACTTACCTTGGATGACCTTAAAGAGAAAGGATTCCAAAAATTCCCAAAAAATTCCTAAATATTAAAAAAATGTTTTAAAAAATTATTAAAAACATTATTATTAAAATGTATTTTAAAAAACTTACATTTCCAGAGACCCCTCCATCACCACCTTTTCCAATTCTTTTAGTGGTTATTTAATCGAACAATTACTTGCCTTCGCTAATCAGTCAGCAGGCCTCCACCCCCCTCACAATTACTCATTTCTTCGCATGCAAGCATCTTGTTTTTTTATCATTAATTTTTATTTGCAACAAATAAGTAGTCCTATTTTCACGATTTGCCCACCAGATGAGCTGGTGATTTAGCCACCAGGTGGTAGCCATATCTGTTTTTCGGTGGAGCTGTTGGTGCCCTCTATACTGGATTCTATTTTCAGCTCATAAGGAGAGTTCATTTCTCGATATAAACACCAGGCGAGTTGCTGATTCAGACGCCAAGCGAGCTGTCGGCACTCATATTTTTTATAGGCATAGGAAAATCAACCATTTTCATCATACTTAAAAAAATATTTTTTTCTATTAATAGTATAACTTTATGCATGATGCGGTACTTGGACTACCTGCGTCATTTATTTCATTCATATTTTTATATAAAAATTTAAAGTTGTTGAATTTAAGAAAGTATTTTATATTTATTTATATAATCGTGCATATACTAAAATGGTTCTTTAAACAATACTTCATAATTAAATTTGTTTTTTTTCTGTACCTTTTAAAGTAAAATTTTATTCTAGCAAATTAGGTAAACATGAGATAAAAAACCATATATATTTAGTCTTTGCTCCCGATAGAGGAGCAGTTTTCCTGCCTTCCAGCCACCGTCAGTCGAGCACACTCAAGTAAGCAAATACGAAATGCAAACGAAAACACCTAACATTATAATTAGGAAAAAAACTATGTCGATGGCATTTAAAGGGAGTTCTTCACTTAAACGTTAGTTGAAAGTGGATAACCAATGTATTCAAATACGACCCTTACAAGGTCTGGGATACGACTTGTCCTAGACAGGAGAGATTGTATCAGAAAGAAATAGGAGAGTTTTAATTAAATATGTGAAACGATCAGAGGAACACTGAATTGTAAGGTTAGAAGAAGTAAGTTATTAAGTGTTATGAAACTGTGGTAGCCTGATGTAAACTATATGCAGTGAAGCTTAGGTACAATAATATGCTTCGTAAATAAAAAAATTCTGTATGAAGCTTTCATAGAAGTTATGGCTGTCACGAGAAGGGGCATGCTTTTAATGATAAAATTCTAATCGCATAGAAAACAACGAACTCACTGTAAACGCATATGCATAAAGAAGAGTATTAATATACCAAGCGGAACGGATGGAGGAAACAGGTATACAAAATAAAATATGAAGTTATAACCCAAATGGGAAAAAATTCTTTAAGACAAAGAATAGGATAACTTACTGAGCATTAACAGATAGAAAAATATAATTCTTGGAGGAGAGCAAAAAAAGGGAAATACTTCATTTAAACTAAGTCCAGCGAATAATGGCAGCTTTTGCATTCTAAAAAAAACTATTGAACAAATAGCAGTTTTTTAACAGAATTTATCTATTAAATATAATTATTGGTTTTCAACATTATTTGGTAAGAAAATGATAAGAATAAATTTGTAACCCTCGAAATCATATCGATAAGCGTGAAAGGAAAAAACTAATATATTTACGACTGCCGACAGGCCATAAAATAAATATTTTAAATTAATGAACCTTTCAGAGTTGACCTCAGTTAATCAATTCATTTTTAAGTATTGGGTTTTTAAATAAATTTTCATTGAATAACCAGACGTTTCTAAAAAAAAGTACGAACATTTTATTTTGAATAAAAGAGTATTTGCATTTCAAAAATGTTAAGTTTCCAGTGACAAAATATCAATTTTAAAAATAAATAATTATAATATTTTAAGTGACAAATATTTTTTAATACTCGACGAATATTTAATTGCACGTGCTAATGAATTAACAATCCAAACTTCTAAACACTGACGTAGGAACATTGTTTCTGCATAACTGTTTACTACTTCGAAGCGATAAAACTGTGAACAGTAAAATAGTAGCAGATTTTCTGAATGCTGCAATCATAATTATATGATTTACGAGCAAATGGAATATCGTATCTCTTTTCAATTGAGAAGATTACTGAAACCAAATTACATGAATCTTCGCTCCCATAGCCTCCACTAAAGATTAATTAAAAATTTTCCTTTTTTTTAATATTAGTGATCTGTACTGCAAACGTTAAGTAAATGAACCGTCTAGCGATTTTACTGCGTGAAATTTGCCAAGAGTAGGCAGTATTTTCACATTTTCTTTTGCACACTTTTTACACCACTTCTTTTTACTTGTAAAAGTGAATATACATCCCATTTTCAGCTAAGAAGCGTATTTATATAATTTAAAATATTTATAATTCTAATAATTTATATACCTATACAATTCATTGCATTTTCAGCTGCAAATAATGTTACATGTTTGGAGATACTAGAAAACTTACGACAGAAGAGCTTAATGCTAGAGCAAAGTTAGCTGACTGCGCTTAGTATGCAGTCTGTGCTGACGTCACGACAAAAGCGTCTGTTAACATTGCTATTGAACTTCCTCACACGCAATCATGTGTCGACCACTTAACTATGTGAAACTGCTAAAAACAAAATTATACTGCAGCTACGTTAATCTAACACAAATTTGTACAACACAAAAATAATCTTATTTTAGTTGCAAACATTTTTAACAGTACGCCTTTACACTTTAAAGTTTTTTATTGCTGTGACGCAACGCCTAGGCGACAACGGGGTCATTAGAGACGCTAATGGGTCATTCACCTGGCATCTTTTGCTTAATTAGCCACTAAAACGACTCTAAGTAGGCTCTGTTCCAGCCCGTGTTTACATGATCGCGTCTGTAGTTACAGGCAATTTTTTTCAAAGGTCGATTTGAAATACAAAAGTGTTCACTTAACTGCAAACCAGTTCTGTACATTTAACTGCTGTGCAAAAACATTTAAGATTGAATAAAATTCAAAAGCAAGTATTTTCAAACAAGCAATCAAATGGAATACTTAGGGATAAATGGTTCATAGCAAAATTTTATAAAACCTATTTTAATGTTTTTCTGTTTTCGTCGGAAAGACAGTCGAAGAAATTTACAAAGTGTTATAGAATTGATTGCAATCGCTTATAAAGCATTGCTAATAACACAAAAGATTACGCAGCAAATAAAAAACTATGTAATTCATGTACTTCCGATGCTTCTAATAGTAAGACACTTGATGAATAAATTATTTATTTATAATGACGTTTTTGACGTAAATTTATTAAATACATTACATATCTTCGATTTCATAAATAAACTAACTCTTACGTTTCCTTCACGCCACGTTTTATCGAATGATAATGATTTATATAGGCTGTTCACAGTAAACTGAGCACTTCTGAAATCAACTCTTGAAAAACGTCACTGCTCGTACCTGCATACGTTTTAACGGGCACAATAACTGACATACGGCCAGTAAAGTTGGTAATAACAGGGGGAACGTATTTCCATGTCTTAACGTCACATTAAAAGTTTTAGATAAACATTCGTGAATACTGAAATTATTAATTATGCTCTCTGTTTTTTTAATACAGCAAGTGTAGGAATGAGCAAATTTGTCAAATGTTTACACTTCTAATAATTTTACATTTTCTCTTGGCCGATGCATGAATAAAGTGGTCATGTCCGCGGTAGTATTAGTTTTACATTGGTGGATAAATATGCTATGTGCAGACTAGGAGATCATAAGCAGGGCTTTCGGAANACGGTAGTATTAGTTTTACATTGGTGGATAAATATGCTATGTGCAGACTAGGAGATCATAAGCAGGGCTTTCGGAAGGGCTCAGTTTACCGTGAACAGCCTTTAAAGCAGAATGATGGGTCCAATAATATATATATAAAATTTATTTTGTAGAAATTTACAATAATGCTAATATAAACGACACTTAAAATACTTAAAATCATATTGCATGTACTAGTAAGTAGCAAAATATGTTTCATGATATTTCCTGAGGAAAACATAGGTTGAGAGGAGCGGGATTCAGTATGCATAAGACTCGCATAATTGTAAAAATAAAGAGAAGATTAAACTTAATATATCACATTTTCAGTTTTGAATAAATTTAGCTTTGCACTACATATATTCTATTTTTCTAACACGTAGCAGCTTAAAAGCAGGTTATTGAGTTTTAGAAACAAAAATAAAATCCCAACGGATGTCACATTCTGCATTAACGTGAACTGAGAACTGCTACCAGCCAGACGAACCATATCCTTCCACAATATGATTACGATAATGATTGATTCAATACAGTTCCACTCTATGGTCATTAATAACCTGGAACCTCTAGCAGTGAGCTACTCAGGATCTGATATGGTGTCATGACATAGATCAGCTTTTCGCTCTATCGCATCTTACTTAAATGAAGATGATACGCCAATTTGGGATAGGTTTCTAAAGGAACTTGGTTCGCTCTCTCTGCAGAGTGATTATCAACACGTTTTTTTTCTTAGCGGTCTCTTCTGCCTTTCAACCGACGCTCCAACTCATCCCAAAAGTGTTCATTGGGGTCATGACTGGCGCCGGCCGCTCGAGTTCATTCCCTCCAATATCTATAGACGGGTGCTTTGTCCTACTGAATATGACATACACCAATTGCAAATTGCTGCCACCACTGGTAGCGCTGAACTTTCCTGAACTGCTTCGTAAACCTTTGCATTCATGAACACAAGCACCAAACCCGTGGATCAAAATCATTCCACGGAAAACAGGACCGTACCATGATAACCTTACTCATAACTTCACAGTGGAAACAATACAATCCTAAAGTAAAGCTCGCCAAGAATTCACCACGCTCACAAGTGTATAACGAATTGTCAGAAAATCCGTAGCGTTATTTGTCACTCCAAACAATTTCCTTTCTCAATTTTCTATATTCTACTGACGATGTGTTTTGCACCACTGTGAAGAAAAGTGGGAATTCGTGTAGTGATTTTAAGGTTTCAAACTGCAGATCATCCACGGAATCCACTACAGCTCCTGTTGGATGATTCGATCTTCTAAATACTTCACAGGCAGATCGAAGATTTTTGGTTACTGTTTGCAGCAAAGCCTTTGCGGTTTGATTTCAACACGTATTGGAGGATTAATGGCTCCAAAATGTTAATGTTTTCGGCTTACCGAATTTTGGTTGGCGTGTTTTAACACTTTCTAGTTTTCATTTAACTTTATTAGACACTATAAGGTGGGGTATTTGGAACTTACCTGAAATCTCACAGATAAAATGACTATTAAAATCGATAATTTCCCGTTAATTACCACTAAACTTACTGTGTGTGTGTGTGTGTGTNCACAGATAAAATGACTATTAAAATCGATAATTTCCCGTTAATTACCACTAAACTTACTGTGTGTGTGTGTGTGTGTGTATGCCGACAGCTGTAGCTGCTATGCACGTCAACTTACAGACAAATATTCTTTTATTNGTGTGTGTGTGTGTGTGTGTATGCCGACAGCTGTAGCTGCTATGCACGTCAACTTACAGACAAATATTCTTTTATTGAGGCATGCCTTGTACAGGCGATCTAACTTACTTACCATAGGGTCAAACAAGGTAACATTGTTTAAACTTACAAAGTAAAATTTAAATTAAAATATATTGGCCATCCATAAAACAGTAACATTAATGGGTACTGTTTTTTCCGTTCCTGCAGCGTGGTCAGGTGATGTCCGTCCTGCGTAGCTTTCTTGTAGCCTAGAATTAGCGTCGGGTAAATATGGTTATGTAACTGTAGACCATCGACAATCAGTGATTGGACATTCCTAAGTATAAACTGAGTTCAGCCGTAATTTATCTGCTGTTAGCACTGAATGGTTCGAATTTCATTGCATTTACAGTAAAAAAAAATAATAACTTTATTTATTGTTTGTATGAGTTCTATTTCACTGGGCAGTTTCTGTGAAGACGCACAACTGTATTAATACAATAATTATTAATAACCTCAGTAAGTCATTGCGGATGTAGGATTATTAATGTAACGTGTGTTAAAAAAAATTGGGTGAATAATTTAAAATACGCTTAGTTACCAGAACCACAAATGTTTGAGTAAAAGATTTTCCTTATAATTGGTAATTATGAAACATAAATAATTTATTTAAATCGCCTGTAAAATAATACATATATATTATATCTCAGTTTTAAACGTTATTGTGGGTAGGTTTTACTAGAAAGCTGAAAATGCTCTACGGAAATTGTCTTTTTACTTTTGTGTAACTTTAACAGTTACGAATTTGAGCCACAAAGGTAAATTTGAACGTACGTATCGTTGAATGATTTCTTACCACTATTCCAGCAGCCGAAGTAAGAAAAACACGAATCGCGATTCTACAGCGCAACCTCCGCTTTAGAAACACCAAATTAGTGCTGCAAAGTGCCTAGGAAAACCAACGGAGTCATTCCTTTATATGGTAGCAGTCCTATTTTCCAGTTCTTAGCCACTGTATTAAATCTAACAAGTTACTACGAAGGCCAGCACAGTTTTATGTAATGTGCATTACAGCGAACTGTAAGGTATTACGTTCCTCAGTGACGCAATAGTATACGTGTTTGTTTCGTAGTTAATTGAGCTCACACATAAGGAAAGAATCGCTGTGAGAAAGAGAAAGAAAATATCCGGCTCTGATTGAAAAATTTGGTCATAAACTGCATTGAATACTTACGCGGATTTATTTCATTATAAAGAAATCTTCCAGTTTCCCAATTAAATAAGTTAAGAACGTTACTGCAAAAAGTATATAGAACCGATATAGCATACAACTCTCCACATTAATGACTCTATATGTCATTGCGCAGAGGATGTTAGGAAGCATTAGAATGTAATTTCGTAGACAGTAGTTAGCCTGCACCGAACTACAAGAAAGAACACTCTTAAATAAAAAATTGCAAACTTATTTTCGTTGTTTTCAAAGTTCAAACACTCAGAAAATTATTATATCTGGACGGTTAACTAACAGAAGGTTGAGTGAGTGAAGAGATTTGAGCGGCTCTTAACTTCGAGGTCTTGAGAGCCGATGAGGGTGAAACGAGGTGAGTATGGAGCAACGCCGGAATGCAAGGGCGGGGGTAACGAAAGATCGCCGAGAAAACTCGCCGGCATCGTCCGGCACGATTCCCACATGCGAAAATCTAGGGTCGACTCCACCGGGAATCGAACCCGGTTCGCCTCGGTGGGAGGCGAGTAGTCTAACCACTACAATACCGTGGCCCCCGAACATTAGAGGAAATGCATTGAAGAACACCAAGTAATTATCGTCCAAACCAAACAGGTTTTAAAACACAAACTCTTCGTGTGTAGAGGGCACTTTGGTGGTAGATACAGATGCGCCACTCACCTGCACAGGTCTGCAGCCATTAGACTTGTCGTAGGTCGTCTCTCAACACGAGTGCATTTGGATGTACTATTCCATTGCGTGCTGCGTACTGAGAACATAAATCCCCCTCACCGGAGAGATAGCTGAGTAACTCATCTAGACTTATACACATCAAGAGCGTCATCGTCTCTACGCGCAAGGCTTCCAACTGGCATGCAGATTTTTTTCGTAGTGTTGCGTCTACCTATGGGAGATTAAGCTGTAATCTTTTTATTTAATTAGTGCAAAGTCTGCCGCAATGTTCAATACAGGCTGCAGTCGTTGTTTCGCTCGTGTGCGGGTAATAAGTTTTGAGGTACAGCAGTCTGAACAAGCAGCTTTTAACGATGTTGAAGGACTGCAAAGTAATTTTCGTGACATGCGTGATGTCTTAAAAGTGCCATTCCGCTCTCCTCTGGATTATGTTTTATTTCGTAGTTTAACATAATGGGGTGCGTTTAATTTGTATGTTGTCTGCTTAAATACGCCTTGTATTAGAAGTATGCTGCATGCGCCCTTATTAGAAGTGATATTCTGGTGGACGTAAAATCTAAAACATTTGCTTAGGTAGACATCACCTATAAAATTTAGGGATTTTTTTTTATTCAACCCACGGTATATTGCGCCGTGCTGATACTTACTTCTCTGTAACTGGCATTTCCTCAACAGANTCTGGTGGACGTAAAATCTAAAACATTTGTTTAGGGAGACATCACCTATAAAATTTAGGGATTTTTTTTTTATTCAACCCACGGTATATTGCGCCGTGCTGATACTTACTTCTCTGTAACCGGCATTTCCTCAACAGATAATTTATAAAGTAAAATTAATTCATAGTACTTCTTAGCAAAACCAGTATTCAGTGTAATTTAAGAAAAGTCATATCCCAGCAAGAATAAAACTCATAAAACATATTATTAACATCGAATTTAAAATAAATACTTATTGAATTTTCTTGTTTTACGATGAAAATCATTCGTGGTTAAGAGGAGTCAAGAAGATTATTTTATATTTGCTTATAAATGTATTAAAAATAGTACAATATAGTATAATATTCATGACATTTTATGCTTTTCATGTACTTAATTTCAACGATTTAACTTCTGTTCAAAACAACAGAAAAATAATTTTNTCATGACATTTTATGCTTTTCATGTACTTAATTTCAACGATTTAACTTCTGTTCAAAACAACAGAAAAATAATTTTAAAAATGTATTTTAAATATTGATACTTTAACTTTTTAAACTGCGTAAAACATCAACAACTTTAATTTAATAAGTATAGTGATTTGTTTCAGCTTAATATATTATTTTTCACTCACAGAAATGACATTAAAAAGATAATTTGAAATTAAATTTACATACCATGCAATTTAAAAAAGTGTTAAAATAACTTTGATTTTTGAATTAGGCAAAAACAGTTTGTAGGCTAAGCAGAGTTAATATATTTTTTTCACACACCTTATTTTATAACGCTTGTTGAAATTACTCACAGATTTGTTAAATGATTTCATAAATTTTTTTTTATAAAATTTGACAAAAATCTGAGTTTTCTTCGTACCATATTATGGAGAGTGCAAATTATTCCCTTTTTTAAATATTTTTTTACCCGTGTATGGTTTAAGGAAAATGCAGCAGAAAACGATATAACACAATTTAAAATATAACCTTAATTCCCAATCATAATGAAGTTATTAACTATTCCTCGGCTTCTTCTAGGGTTAATCATGGCATGCCTGTCCTGTGGATATCTACAGTTCGTAATTGTATAGTTGCCGAAGTTGCCGACTGTAGTGATTTGTGAATAGCGTGTTTAATGACAGCCTTATAAAACACTCACGTGCTATAAAAAAATAGACAAAAATAACATTTTCAAGTGAGGAATTTGTGTGGGTAGATGTAATAAAACGGAACATTGCAAGTGCCTATACATTGAGAATGCACCATGACAGTCTAGATACCTTGCGAGTGACTAGAATAACACTTGGTACGGTGGAAGTATCTACTGTGAACATTAATTTCAGGATAACCTCTTTTGTTTGTCATTGTGGAAGGAACCGCCATCTGTAATTTTAAGTTTCAATGTCATTACTTAGGAATTTCTCAGACAAGACCCAGAAAATATTTATTTATAACCTTCGTAAGCAAATGCTGCCAAAAATATTAACCTTGCACTAAATATTCGGAAGCAACTCAACTGAATACAGCAAACAGGTAAATATTCATTTTGTGGGATTTTTTATAGTTCGTGCATTAAAAAATTGATATTCAATTTCT
>NQII01004307.1:242073-258478 GCA_002778355.1 Clitarchus hookeri | reverse complement strand
CACTAAGGCTTTAAGTCAAGAATTATTTGTAAGATGTTTAAATAAGTGTTGTATTCAAACTTAGAAATAAGATATAATTGTATCAGATAAGATATAAGATAGAACTGTATTACATTGAGAGGGGGTGTTAAAATATGGCAATGTAATAATTATTATTTGGTAACTTCAGTTTTAAGTTGTTGGCAACACTGTGTAGTGTTTTGGTTTTTCTAGTTGATAAATATATAACGGCCAACATGGTTGTATCAGTTTTGCTGTTAAAGTATAATAAAACATTTCGTTTATTAAAAGGCCTTTATTCATTAAANATCAGTTTTGCTGTTAAAGTATAATAAAACATTTCGTTTATTAAAAGGCCTTTATTCATTAAACCTCAACAAAATACATAATAGTACATTTTAAAATGAATGTATAAAGTGGTTGGTCTCTAAGAGGTGTCATGGTTCTATCATACCTATTTCTTACAGCAAATGCTCTCTAACCTTTGTTCTATCATGGTATTCGAATAAAAATATTGTTTATTTTATCGGTTGTATGCAGAGTTCTGTTCGCCTGTAAGAGAGTTGAATTGGAATACTTCAAGAATCCTAAANGTTTATTTTATCGGTTGTATGCAGAGTTCTGTTCGCCTGTAAGAGAGTTGAATTGGAATACTTCAAGAATCCTAAAAATGTCGTCTATCTCCTCGTGATATTACTTTAACGGATATTACTTTAACTAATATGTTTGTTGCGTACAGTCAGGTATTAAAATGTATCAAATTGCAGTAGCTTGAACTGGGAAACCTGTGTTGCGAGTATCGTCAAGTTAATTTTCACTGAAATTATCTCGGCTATTAATGCGAAATGGGTACTTTNGTTTATTTTATCGGTTGTATGCAGAGTTCTGTTCGCCTGTAAGAGAGTTGAATTGGAATACTTCAAGAATCCTAAACATTTCGTCTATCTCCTCGTGATATTACTTTAACGGATATTACTTTAACGAATATGTTTGTTGCGTACAATCAGGTATTAAAATGTATCAAATTGCAGTAGCTTGAACTGGTAAACCTGTGTTGCGAGTATCGTCAAGTTAATTTTCACTGAAATTATCTCGGCTATTAATGCGAAATGGGTACTTTNTAAACCTGTGTTGCGAGTATCGTCAAGTTAATTTTCACTGAAATTATCTCGGCTATTAATGCGAAATGGGTACTTTTGTAAATTAAATGCTATGCGTACAATTGAAATGTCTGTTGACGAATAGAATTTATGCGGTAATAATAAGTACACAAAATCCGTATGCGTTCGGGTTGGATGCGAATTTAATGGAATGCAGAACTCAAAGAAGCTCGGTACGGCTGTGTACATAGAGAACCCCAGCTGCTGTAGATGTCAGGAAATTGGCGTCACTGGCTAGCACGTGAAGAAACGCTGTTCGCAATCAGCGTCTGGTAACTTACTCCTCATCTGGCAGCACAGCCATTAGGGAGTCGTTTGCAGCATGTGGTATTCAATCAGACACAGAGCTTTGCGAAGCCAATCGGTTAATAGGTTNGCCATTAGGGAGTCGTTTGCAGCATGTGGTATTCAATCAGACACAGAGCTTTGCGAAGCCAATCGGTTAATAGGTTAACACACATCAAAGGAACCACCACGACATTTCGTTTTTGTGTACTATTCTACTCTGTGGCTATAGCTTGATTCTATTGAGAATGGAATGTGTTTTGATCGCCCTAGAAGTAAAAAGGAATAATGTGCGGGATGTGACCTCCTTACNATTCTATTGAGAATGGAATGTGTTTTGATCGCCCTAGAAGTAAAAAGGAATAATGTGCGGGATGTGACCTCCTTACCATCCGCCGTTTGTTTGACCTATGCTGGGAGAACTGAAGTGCATCTTGTTTTGCTGGTCGTGTTCTAATAATATGCAAGTTCTCTATGACTTTAAACACTGCCCGTGACTTGATCAGTATGATTGCATTTAGACTCGGTACTCAATATAAGTTTGTAAGACATTTCATATTCATATATCAGCATTATGTCAGTGACTTTTGGGGATGCGGGTCCGAAGGTAATGATTGTTAGCAGCCCTTATATTATAGTGTGGAGAATGTTCCATACGCGAGTGAATAATATTTTATTTAAACTATTGGTAAAGCATATATGAAGGGGTGCGTGGTTGTGCATTTATTTTCTTTTAATAACTCAATATGTGTAGCTTTAGCTGAAATAAAGATCTCGTGTTTTTTTTTNTGGTTGTGCATTTATTTTCTTTTAATAACTCAATATGTGTAGCTTTAGCTGAAATAAAGATCTCGTGTTTTTTTTTAGTTTTGATCCATATTTGTTTCCACTAAAATGTTGAAGGAGTTGTCACATAATGCACTGTCTTTGGNTTTTTTTTTTAGTTTTGATCCATATTTGTTTCCACTAAAATGTTGAAGGAGTTGTCACATAATGCACTGTCTTTGGCTATACTGAGAATGCATGTACAGTATTTAATGATCTTACATCATCACATTTTGCAAGTATTTGTATGTATCAAGGAACTGCGTACGACCATCGTAAAATAGTGTATTTGGTGCTAAAATAAATAAAATCTATGCTGTTCACATACTTTATATTAGTGTTAATCGTTTCCCCCTAAAAGTTAATGTTATTAAGGGTTAAAATAAATTAATACCATAGAAGTACTTTANATTAGTGTTAATCGTTTCCCCCTAAAAGTTAATGTTATTAAGGGTTAAAATAAATTAATACCATAGAAGTACTTTATATACCTTAACTTTATTTTACAAACTTGAAGCAATACAAAAAAATACATAATAATTGTTACACACTCTAACTAATTCCTAATTTGGCAAAACACTTACATTGTTGTTTGTTTTAAAGAACAAATCGTATTGTGAGGGTTCCATCCACACCTATTAGCGTATGCCACACCACAGTTATCACATGGATACACCTTGTATGAGGTGCTGAATAAGCAGTTACTAGCTTCGTGTCGCNATATGCCACACCACAGTTATCACATGGATACACCTTGTATGAGGTGCTGAATAAGCAGTTACTAGCTTCGTGTCGCCTGGCGTTAGAGCTATTCATGAATGTATTTTTCCCATATTTGCAGTCGGTCGCTGCTGCTGCAGAACTTCGACCCCCTGAGTCCGCGGTACCATTGACGATGTCGAATTGTCCTTAACCACAGATTCCTTATTCGTATTATGTCAGCTTACGCAGTAGTTGAATAAAGTGAAGGTCTTCCTTCCGCCACAGCCGTCAACGAAGTGAAAACCTTCTTACGTGACGGATGTTTATATTGTTTTAACACTATACAACAAGCAGTTTATGTTGACCATCTCGAGTGCCTCAGTAGATGTTTGTTGTTATGTGTCTGCACAACAACATGGTAGATAGATTGTTATACGAGACCTAATTAGCTCATTCGCTGTCTAAACCACGAAGTCGTTCATCAGACAACCATTCTTTTTTACCATTCTACCACTTTCAGTGTTGGGGTGCTTTGTTTTTTTTTNACGAAGTCGTTCATCAGACAACCATTCTTTTTTACCATTCTACCACTTTCAGTGTTGGGGTGCTTTGTTTTTTTTTTTTTCTTTTGCTGCAGCACTCTTCCAATAAGTCTTACACCATCTTCTAGAATGTGTTGTGTTTCTTCTAGNGTTTTTTTTTCTTTTGCTGCAGCACTCTTCCAATAAGTCTTACACCATCTTCTAGAATGTGTTGTGTTTCTTCTAGTAGTACTTCTTTGAAAACACCGTAGGCACGGGAGACAGCCAGGGATCTCTTCGTTCTGTTGCGGATGGGCATGTGGGTGATTGTAATTGTTGTTGTTCATATGTGAGAAGGAATTATTTAGGTGGGTATAGAAACTCGGTTTATTTGTAGTGTGTTGCATTTGATTTATGCTTCCCCTAGGTTACGATAGCTGATAAGTTTTTTGCTGCTAGAACGGCATGTCGTAACTTTCATTAGGTCCTCTCGGGGGGAGAAAATATATTTGGTGTATTTGTGATGATAGAAGCTGCTTTTATAGATCTAAAATGGGTTAGCCTTGGTGTTAGATTTAGCAGAGGATTACGGGAATGTATTTTTTCATTTCAACAATAATTGATTATTTTCTTAGCCAAAAAACAGGTGGCTTTTAACAACAATGTTGTTAGAGCCGCTTCGCAGGAGAATAAAGCAAAGTGTGTATATTATACGATTTAGTTTTTTCGTTAACATCAAACATTTTGGATAACTTACAGGGTGCAGTGTAACACAATCAGGAAAAATTGTCTCGTGTGGTTTATCTCGTCTCCATGTTTTAATTTCACCGTCATACTTAAATATTTAAGCTTTAACTTATTTGCGAATTGTTATAGTGTGAATTGTCTGTCTCGGCAGGAGAGGGTAACAGTGGGAGTTAGCCTCGGTAGGGGTACAAGTGCATATATTCGTGTATGTTTGAAGGTGATACAAACCACTGACGATGGGGAATCGAGTATGTTGCGTACGACTACGTGCACACCTTCGCCGACTGCGTAAATTAATATACTGCTAATGTGTCAAGATATTTAGTAGTGTACCATACCTGAGACACATGTCCTAGGCGTTTGCCGGAACTAATATGTCCACCAATCCTCTGGTCTACATGTGCGACCCATGTTCTAGATGGTTTCAGGACACATTATGTTTGGACAGGAACAGGATGTTGGAGAAATGCAATATGCTCGCCAGTACACGGGTCCTCACCCCAAGTGTCATGTCCTGGATAATGTAATAGAGCTATTTATGTTGATAGTATAGTTTTTTTTGTTTGGTATGTAAATAATTATTTATTTTGTTTGAAGTGTGGTACTTTGTATACAAATATTTTTTTAATTTTAATAATAGTGCTATGCCATTTTTTATTGAAATCGAGATACATGAGCGCTGTGGTCTTGCCGAATGGAATGAGCACGATGTGGAATCCTTCAGGCGATTCTTGTGCTGTCTATCGGTGGAGTATGGAAACTTATGGGCTCCCTACCTACGCCCTCCCTGACAGCTGTTCCTTTGTTGGCTGGTGCTCTAAGATTCAACGGTCTAAGAAAAAAATGCGGGTTCGCGCGCGCAATCATGAGTAATTATACACACATATTCTAGTCACTTAACACTGCAGTAAATTAAGTAATAAGATTCTAACTTATGAATTAAAAATATATTTTGTAGCACAAATTACGAGTGTCTCTCCCGACACGTCATTGCCTGTTGTGTTTCGCGTACGAATATTAAAAGGGAGTAAATGTTTGTTGACTGTAGCTTCAGCGGATGGAAAGTGTTGGTAAACTCTGCTTATAAGATGGGTTAAGGTGTAATTGACCTCGTGCTACTCGTCAGAGGCGATGCTTATGATATGGTGTATATAGCTACAGTGGATAGGTGATGGTGGCTTACTATGCTTAACGGGACCTTCAGTCTTAATTACCCT
Organism: Clitarchus hookeri; assembly: GCA_002778355.1. Classification (NCBI taxonomy): domain Eukaryota; kingdom Metazoa; phylum Arthropoda; class Insecta; order Phasmatodea; family Phasmatidae; genus Clitarchus; species Clitarchus hookeri. The sequence continues at coordinate 253,021 of NQII01004307.1, read as the reverse complement.
TCCTCCCTGTTCGTCACCAGTAGTGATGATTATGTTATGGATTTGGCGAGTATACCTTCAGTGAATGGGAAATGTTGGAAAACTATGTTTATAGGAGGGCTTAAGGTGTACTTGAGTTTGCGGCCATGTTCGCCGTCAGGGTTGTTGCCTATTATTCAATTTGGTGATTATATCTTCAGCTGTTCGAAAATGAGTCAAATATGCTTATACGAAAATTTAACGTCTTATTTTACACTACCACACTATTAGTAATCAGGTATTAGGTTTGTTGAGAATTTGGTGGAAATATAGTAAATAGGTCGGGAATAGTGTCCAAGTATACTTATAAGAATGCTTAATGCATTGTTGACCATGTGGTTCTATTTGTTGTCGGGGGTGATGTGTATGTATTTGGTAGTTATATATTAAACCATTCGAAAGTGATAGACAGCTATTTTTATAAGAGTATATAAGGTGTAGTTGATCCTGCAACCCTGTTCGTTTTCGGGGGTTATGTATATGTTATTAATTTGGTAGTTATAACTTCGGTGGATGGAAAAGGGTGGCCAATTATGTTTATAGGAGGGCGAAAGTTGTGTTTGACCTTGTGGTCAAGTTTCATTGTTGGGGATGATGTTTATGTTGTTATTTGGTGGTTATATCGTCGGTGGATGAGAAATAGGAGCCAACTATGCTTATACAGCGGTTTAAGGTGATTTTGACTCTGCGGCCCTATTTGTTGTTGGTGGTGATATCTATATCATGGATTTTGTGATTATAGTTACTGTGAATAGGAAATGCTATCCAACTATGCTTATAAGAAGACTAAAGATGCATTTGACCCTCTGGTTCTGTTTGTNACTGTGAATAGGAAATGCTATCCAACTATGCTTATAAGAAGACTAAAGATGCATTTGACCCTGTGGTTCTGTTTGTTGGCAGGAGTGGCGTCAATGAAATGAATTTGGTTTCAGTATCTTAAACCATTTGGGAATGGCCAGAAAATATGCTTATAAGAAAGTTTAAGGTGATCTTGGCCCTATCTCATTGGTGTTACGCTCTTTCTGGTATGAATGGTAGTTTGATGTTGGGAATCCAAGATGAAGGACGTATTACACAATTATATTGGCGATTTACACCTCAGTTGCGAGTCAGCAGTGTTCTGAGTAGGATGTATACATATTTTGTATTTACCATGTAATTAAGCTCTGTACATTTATTACTCTCGGTATGTGTAATTATTCATTACTCAGTTAATCATTACGGAATTGTTTACTACATATGAATTGCATCTAATTACCTTCAATGGGAGTCGAACCAAGGATCACCTCACTTCCCCTCGCCTACCCTTGCCAGTTATCTTTCGGCAGCCGATGGGTAAGCATGTGTACTTAATGTGTGGTTTTTCTCTCGGTACATGTACTTAGTTTTGTACATTCATTACTCTCGGTAGATATACTCAGTCTCGGTAGTCGTAGTTGTTTATTGCACAATTGCTCATTATGTTTTAACTATTCCTAATTACAATTACCCCTAATTACATCTAATTGCCTTCGATGGTTCTCGAACCGAGGACTTACCGTCCCCTCAAACATCGGAAGGGGTAGGGGGATATGCCAGCCAAACACAACTCACCTCCAAGAAGAACAGTTTACCAGTTTAGGATGCCGGTGTCCCTCTCTCCAGAGCGCATTTTCAGGTTAGTTAAATGAAACTATGGTTGCTGATGCTCCCTAGCGAATACAGTTGCTCTCACTACTGAGGCAGCTAGAGACAGCTGAAAATACAAAACATTCCGAAAACATGTAAACACCGATCTTAGGGGGCGAAGGTCGGTGACTGCTCGAGGTAAAGCCCCAATGATCTTACATGTATGGTCGGTGAAACAGAATTTGGATGTAATACTGGTGGAGAGGAGCCTGAAAGATGTTCCTTGCCAGATGGTCGTCGACACTGGGGCGATCGTAACAGTAGTAAAACCACACATCCTCGAGCATTCCCCCCAGTGATCGCCCGACGACAGCATGGAAAAATGCTATTTGACTAAAGTAACAGGTGAGACCACACCAGTTATCGGTAAGAGAAAAGTGATCTTGAAGCTTGGTGACCTTAGCATGGCACACGATGTTTACATAGCGGAAATAGAGGATGAACGTCTTTTGGGGCTTGATGTACTATGTAGGCTGGGGTGCTNGCACACGATGTTTACATAGCGGAAATAGAGGATGAACGTCTTTTGGGGCTTGATGTACTATGTAGGCTGGGGTGCTGTATCTATGCTCAACTTGGTGTGCTATTGGTACGCAGTACAGAGTTCGTGGTGTCAACACGTCATGTTTTGTCCTCCCCAATTAGCTGCCCAATAGTACGTGGTCAACCTACTGGGCTTCCCGCTTCTAGCGAAATTGTCATTCCAGGCAAATGTCAAGCAAAGATTGTAAGACGTTTGGGTCTAATTGAGCCAGCAGAGAGGATTGGAATCCTACCAGGTTAAGTTTTTGTAGCAAGAACTTGGTCTCTTCTAATTCTGGCAGTTTTCCAGTTAGAATAATTAATTTGGCCGATTGTGTCATTCGTCTTGAGGAGGGGGCCATGATAGGTGTTTGCAAGCAGGTCACTCAGGCACTTCCAAATGTTCCAGAAGATTCTAGAGTAAAATAAATACGTCATTTTCCAGAAGTTTTGGGGGGAACTTCTAGGAGAAAAAAAAACAGAAAATCTTAACTGGCTACATGGGAAGGCTGTCTCTGAATTACTGCAGAGAAATAGGGGTGTCTTTTCGTGTGGACCAGATGACCTTGGAAGGATTAATGTGACCTGCCACCACATTGATACAAGAGATGCCAGGCCCATAAAACAAACACCAAGACGACTGTCACTAGCTTCGCACGAAGCAGTTGAGGGAATTCTGAAGGAAATGAAGGAGTTAGATGTGATAGATCCATCAGTTACTCCATAGTCGTAAACCATTATATTGGCTAAGAAGACAGATGGCTCGCTGAAGTTTTGTGCAGATTATCTCCAGTTTAATTATATGACAAAGAAAGACTCCTAGCCGCTTCCAAGTATAGCTGACACATTAAACAGCCTAGAATGTTCAAAGTGGTTCCCTACTTTGGATATGAAGAGTGGGTACTGACAGTGCGAGGTGGCTCCAGAGGACCAAGAGAAGGATGCATTTTGTGTCCAAGGGAAAGGAACCTGGCAGTTAAAAGTTATGCCTTTTAGGCTGTGTAATGCCCTTGCCACATTTGAACGCCTGATGGAAAAGGTTCTACCTTTAGATGTATGTTAAGTTTATCTAGATGAGATTGTTGTGACAGGAAGGAAATGTGAAGAACACAAATTATGCTTAAACTCTGTATTCCAGAAAGTGGCCGAATTCAAATTGAAAATAGTTCCTAAAAGTGCCACCTGTTCCATAAGAATTTAAATTTATTGGGTCTTCTAGTTTTGGCCAACGGAATTGAATCAGACCCCGAGAAGACCATAGCGATAAGAAACTGGCCGGCCCTAAATGATAAAACTTAATTGCGAAGNGAATTGAATCAGACCCCGAGAAGACCATAGCGATAAGAAACTGGCCGGCCCTAAATGATAAAACTTAATTGCGAAGTTTTCTGGGATTATGTGCCTATTACCGTCGATTTGTAACTGAGTTCGCCACAATCGCCAAGCCACTACATAAACTGACTGAGGCGAAAAGGAGATTTAATTTGATCACTGAGTGAGAAAATACTTTTACTAAACTAAAGAAAATTCATATATATATATATATATACCAGTCCTGGGTTTCCAGAAAAGTGAGGGTGTATTCGTATTGGACACTTATACTGGTTATGTAGGCATTGGAGCTGTGTTATCTTGATGGGAAGCCGAGAAAACTAGAATGCTTCAGCAAGGTATAGCGTAAACATGAGATAAATTATTGTGTTACAAGCAGAGAGCTTCTGGCAATGGTGAAGGCAATTTCGCACTACCACCTCTACCTTTATTGCAGAAATGTTATTCTAAGAACCGACTTTGCTTCATTACGCTGTCTACTAAACTTGAAGAACCCCGAATGTCAAATAACCCGGAGGATACAGCTTCTTCAAAAATAAGACTTTTAAATACAGCACAGATCTGGACACCTTCACAGCACTGCAGATGCACTNGGATACAGCTTCTTCAAAAATAAGACTTTTAAATACAGCACAGATCTGGACACCTTCACAGCACTGCAGATGCACTGTCTAGAAGGCCATGTGATCCATTCTGACGTCACTGTGGACACCAGGAAAAAATTGTGGCAAATCGAAGAAGGTACAGAGGACAAGAATTCAAGATTCTCAATCTTGTGATGCGACTNGGATACAGCTTCTTCAAAAATAAGACTTTTAAATACAGCACAGATCTGGACACCTTCACAGCACTGCAGATGCACTTTCTAGATGGACATGTGATCCATTCTGACGTCACTGTGGACTCCAGGAAAAAATTGTGGCAAATCGAAGAAGGTACAGAGGACAAGAATTCAAGATTCTCAATCTTGTGATGCGACTNACCAGGAAAAAATTGTGGCAAATCGAAGAAGGTACAGAGGACAAGAATTCAAGATTCTCAATCTTGTGATGCGACTTCTGCCTGGAGTGATGAGAAAATTAGGAAAGATCAGCTGAACGATCCCACTTTACAGCCATTACTAAAGTGGAAAGAAGCAGCTGCCGGCCAAATTGGGAAGAGATATCTAGCCTGAGCGAACAGTCAAAGCATACTGGATACAATGGAATTCCTTCGTACTGAAAAATGGAATACTTTACAGCAACTAGGGAATTAATTATGGAAATCACACATGCCGACAGTTGGTCCTTCCAGAATGCAGGGTTCCCGAAATCATAAAATAAATGCATAATGCGGCAGCCAGTGGGCACTTTGGTGTTAATAAGACCCTCGATAGAGTTCGACTAAGATTCTACTGACTTCATTGTCGTGAGGATGTTGAGAAGTGGTGTCAAGTGTGTGACACCTGCATTGCAAGGAAGGGCCAAATGACCAGGGGACAAGGTCATTTCCCGAAATACAAAGTTGGAGCCCCATTCGAGAGGATTGCAGTGGATATTCTGGGACCCTTGCCTGCCACAGAGAGGGGTAATCGGTATCTCCTAGGGGCCCAAAATTACTTTACTAAGTGGCCTGAGCTCATTTCCCTCCAAAACCAAGAAGCACCTACTGTGGCCGATGAGCACATAGAGTATGTCTTCTCGAGGTTTGGGGTGCCACTAGAACTCCGTTCTGATCCAAGGAGAAATTTTGAATATGTGGTCTTCCAGGAGGTAAAAAAGATTCTGGGGATGAAAAAGACTAGGACCACAGCCTTATACCATTATTCGGATGGTATGGTCGAGAGGCTTAACCGCACTCTTGAGCAGTTCCTGTCGATCGCTGTGGCAGACAACCAATAGGAGTGGGATTCAAAGGTACCATTGTTTGTCNCACTCTTGAGCAGTTCCTGTCGATCGCTGTGGCAGACAACCAATAGGAGTGGGATTCAAAGGTACCATTGTTTGTCTTTTGCTTACCGCTCAGCAGTTCACAAGTCCACAAGCTTAACACTGTCGAGGATGGTGTTTGGTATATAGCTACGCCTTCCTAGTGACCTGCTGTTTGGCCGACCGACAGAAGAGGAGGCTGCAGCACCTGATTATGCCAGCGAATTATGTAACAGACTTGCTGGCATTTATAATTTTGCTCGACAGCACCTCAGAATAAATAGTGACAGGATGAAGGCTCTGTATGATAGGAGAATCCCGAGTGAGGTATTTCAAGGATAACTGGTGTAGCTGTACAACCCACAGAGGAGAAAAGAGTACTGTTTGAAGCTACAGAAATGTTACGAAGGCCCCTACAGGATTCTGAAGAATATCAATGATGTGGTCTTTCGGATTTGTCGTCAAGGCTCTCGGGCGAAGTCGAAGATTGTCCACATTAACTTACTGGCACACTATGAAGGTCCGGATGTTGCAGTGTCTATTCCGGAAGAGCAGACTTAAGAAGGGGACAGTGTTACGCGCTCGCTGCTTCGCATCCGGCTCGAGCGAGTGGAAGTGAATGACAGCAGTTGTATGGTAGCGGCAGCAAGTGAATGGAATGTTTTGAAATACAGCTATATGCTAAACTAAGTACCACATATATATTACCACTAACTGTACCCGCGTTTCCACTCACGTGGACTACAGAATAATTGTTTAGGTTTTATTTTTAAATAAAGTCCATGCTTTTTATACTTTTTCCTGACAATGTCTGCACTTGCTTTTCAATTTAAATGAGTGGAAGGTGAAAAACTTCGTCATTGAATGTTGCTCGCCTGGTTATGGTAATAAACTTATAGGGAGAAANCACTCTTGAGCAGTTCCTGTCGATCGCTGTGGCAGACAACCAATAGGAGTGGGATTCAAAGGTACCATTGTTTGTCCTTTGCTTACCGCTCAGCAGTTCACAAGTCCACAAGCTTAACACTGTCGAGGATGGTGTTTGGTATATAGCTACGCCTTCCTAGTGACCTGCTGTTTGGCCGACCGACAGAAGAGGAGGCTGCAGCACCTGATTATGCTAGCGAATTATGTAACAGACTTGCTGGCATTCATTATTTTGCTCGACAGCACCTCAGAATAAATAGTGACAGGATGAAGGCTCTGTATGATAGGAGAATCCCGGGTGAGGTATTTCAAGGATAACTGGCGTAGCTGTGCAACCCACAGAGGAAAAAAGCTTACTGTTTGAAGCTACAGAAATGTTAGGAAGGCCCCTACAGGATTCTGAAGAAGATCAATGATGTGGTCTTTCGGATTTGTCGTCAAGGCTCTCGGGCGAAGTCGAAGATTGTCCACATTGACCGACTGGCACACTATGAAGGTCCGGATGTTGCAGTGTCTATTCCGGAAGAGCAGACTTAAGAAGGGGACAGTGTTACGCGCTCGCTGCTTCGCATCCGGCTCGAGCGAGTGGAAGTGAATGACAGCAGTTGTATGGTAGCGGCAGCAAGCCAATGGAATGTTTTGAAATACAGCTATATGCTAAACTAAGTACCACATATATATTACCACTAACTGTACCCGCGTTTCCACTCACGTGGACTACAGAATAATTGTTGAGGTTTTTTTTTTAAATAAAGTCCATGATTTTTATACTTTTTCCTGACAATGTCTGCACTTGCTTTTCAATTCAAATGAGTGGAAGGTGAAAAACTTCGTCATTGAATGTTGCTCGCCTGGTTATGGTAATAAACTTATAGGGAGAAATAACGGTATTTGTTAGTAGACAGACGCTGATCAAAAACACAGAACAGAGCACTAACGATGTCATTTTTTGGTGATTGAATTGCTCTTTTACTTTCTTTGTAGATCTGGGTAAATTTTAGCAATCAGTTCCGTATCACTCTGCACCAAATTACTAAAATCCCCCATTAGTGACACACAGCCTTCGGCATCTGTTTCTTACCGCCCATCTCCAATTTTTAATAGTGTATCAGCATAATATCCTGTATCAACATCATTGTAGAAGTGCACTCTCATATTTGTCGTCAGGCTGAATTTCTTGACATTTGCCCATAAGCTTGACGACTTGAGATAGTCTTTGATTTTATCTGCAGGTGTGCCTCTCTGAATCACCGGTAGAGTTTGGCGGAAGTCACCAGCCAGTAATACAACCATTTCTCCCATAATGCCTGTATTGTTTCGTATATCCTGTAAAGTTCGGTTTAGGGCCTCTCTCGCTCTTTTGTGTGACATTATGCTTTCGTCCCACACTAACAACTTACATTGACGCAGTATTGTACCCCGAACGCTATTTTTACTAAACATTTTTTCCTGAAGGAATGATATATTTTTTGGGATAAAAAGTAACCTATGTCATTTCCCGGCCGTCCAACTATCACTGTGCATAAAATCATGTCCATCCGTTGCTCCGTTGCGACGTGAAAGGACAAACAAACAAACAAACACGCTTTCGCATTTATAATTTCAGTTAGGATAATGTGAGCCAACACGATAATCCTTTAGCGGCGCGAGCTGCTGACCTTTGTTCTATTAAGTTTCTTCTTCTATCTGAAAAAAGGTTCTAGTGGTTTGCTGCCCTAGTTTCTCTAAGCGTGACTCGGGGTGCGTCCAACTTTCCAGGTCAAGGTCAGTAGAGTATAAATAATACGACGGGCCTCCAGGTTGCAGTTGTTGAATGTATGAGTGACTTGAATTTCAGCGATAGACGACGAGCGGCGAGAGAAATGACCAGCTGAAGGGAAATCTGCGACTACCAGTATCAAGCAGTTAAGAGTGCGGCTGGCAGGCTGGACTATTGGACTGGGTGCGAGAGTGAAAGACATTACAGATGATGGCAACTGATAGACTGAACGCTGTAAATGATGAGTATGAGTTAATTGTCCATGACCAAACAGAGACATTAAGAAGTGCGTTCATTAGAGTTGAACTAGACATTAAATATTACACTCACTGAGAAATAAAAGGAGTAAGAGAGGGGATAGGTAATTTAATGCTGTAAATAATAGCTATGTGAATAAATTAAAATCCAATATAGTTCTTTTATTTTATTAAGACCTCCATCCCTCACGAACTCAGATACGCCCCTCGTGCGTCTTGTAACAATATTTAGCACGAGAACTATTTCTTACTAAGTATTACCGACACACTTGTTTCCTCACTCTCTTTATTCGTATTAATTATAATGAAACACTTATAATTTAATTTTCTGATTCAAGTAAAACTAAAATATATCAAATAATGAGGTACTATTATGTTAATAGAAGTTAAAACGCTTTTAATACAAGGCATATTTTGGAATGAACCAAACACATCATAAATTGAGTGATTTCGCAAAGGTTAGATTCAAAAAGTTTGAAGAAACCGCGAATAGGTTATACCCTACTTGCACTTGCATTTGTAGGCCAGTAAATTTTAGAAAGTAGGCTCTACACGAAGATTAAGAAAATGTTTGTTGAAGTAATAAATATGCACATATACATATCTTATTTTGAAAATATGTGTCAGAACCATTTAAAACATATGAGTTTGCGTGGTCTATTTGAGTAATACTTGTTTGCCAAATTTGGTGGGAATTAATAGAATGTTTCACGAACTATTAAATCAAATAATTGCTATCTCTCGAAATTGCGAACCGAAGGGGCTATGTGTAGGCGTATTTAATGTTTTTATAGAGGCTTTTGCCTGGATGCGAAGTTTAGTTGAAATTGGTATCATGGTTTTGTATATATAGTATAGTAATACAATTTTTGAAATCGTCATTATTTTGAAAATTATAATTATATGACCCACCTAAAAATAATATGATTTTTCATTGCGTAGGGAGGTATTTATTGTTGGCAAAATTTGTTAGAAATCTATTGATTGTTTCCAAAGATATCACACAATATATTTTTATTTTTTCACGTGGTGCTGTCTTAAAAATTGGAGACAAAATAGTTTATACGTTAGCATTGTTGATGCTTGTAGTTGACACTTTCAGCGTACCAAGTTTGGTCGAAATTAGTCAATCGGTATGGTATGTTTACCAAATTAATTGTCTTATCCTTTTAAAACGCATACTTCAACAGGGCCTACCATAGTGTTAGTTGTTGGTTATCCGCCAAATGTTGCGAGTATCTGTTGTGTATTTTTGAGATATGATGTAAATGCTTAATTTTTTCGTGGCAGACCAATAACAGTATATCAATTTAAATTAAATATTTGCATAAGGATTTGTCGAACTAAGAAATTAGGTTAAAATTTGTTTATATAGTCCCCGAGATATGAAATGGCGTCCTAAATTTTAAAATTGCTGTTATTTTGAAAACAAGCTGAATTGAAAATTGTAAAAAGAATGTTTGCCCTAAGTTCTATATTTAAACCTAGTTTGGTGAAACTCTGTTCACGGGTTTTACAGAGTTTATTGGGATACAGACAGACACAAATACAGGAAAGTAATCTTATAAGTGTATATTTCCTCAGGTATGTAGGCTAATAAAAATTATAAAGTAATATGAAAGAAATATATAAAAGCCAACACGGCNTGTATATTTCCTCAGGTATGTAGGCTAATAAAAATTATAAAGTAATATGAAAGAAATATATAAAAGCCAACACGGCTTCCACCTCTCCGCTTTAAGAGCGCGTGTCAATCCCAATACGGTTATAACAGGGTGTATGCAGCCTTTTACATTGTGACCTTGAAATGTCAAGAAAATAAGTGTCAACTTGCCAAGATGAACCGTAAAAGCAGCAACATGAGTGAACAGGGAATTAATAATGTCGATATGTGGTCAAATTCTCACAAATAGAGAACCAAATTAGTGATATTGTTTGTACTACACATGAAAAGTCAGTTAAGCATAAATTCAAACAATTTGAAATATTTCATAAACCGAAAGTTTTAAAGCAAAACGGGCGAAATTTGTCTACCTGAGAAACGATAAGATAGGGTTTGAAGGATATATTTTTGCAATAAAAACATAGTCTTTTCAACCATTTTGTTTTTAATAAAAATAATTAAAATTTTTAATACATATAAGGGTAGGGTACTAAAATATGGGTTCATATATATAAATTACAGGAAAATCAAATTACATAATTGTAAAAAAAAAATCATGAAGTTGATGTCAATGTTGGAAATACGGAGAATTTCGTAATTTGTATGTACGAAGGTTTTAAGTCATTAGGTAGCGCATTTCCATTNTCAATGTTGGAAATACGGAGAATTTCGTAATTTGTATGTACGAAGGTTTTAAGTCATTAGGTAGCGCATTTCCATTTTTAACTGTATAGTTCCGTAATAATTTCCATCAACGTACGTACGGAAGTTTTTAACAGTTTAGAAAGTTCGCCGCTAAAAGAACACATTAGGCAGCATAGCTAATCTAGTAGCTGTACGTAACAATTTCCCTTGACTTACAATAATCATAATATTATAATTGTCTGGCGTG
>NQII01004307.1:217511-236925 GCA_002778355.1 Clitarchus hookeri | reverse complement strand
TTTTTTACCCGTCCCCGCGTCCGCGATTCCAGCGGTGCGAAACGCCAACCGACCTGGGGGTCATGTATCATTGGGCATAACTCCGTCCGGGGGTGGGCGGAATGGAATTGTTGTCATTACGACACCGCACGAGCGGGGCGGAATTTAGCATAGTTGCGTCCCTGAGCTGGTGTCCCGTCGAGCAGCCGAGACAGCTTTAGCTGTATAAATCACGGCGTGTTGCCGTATGCATGTTTCACGGATATAACCAGGAGCTTGGTAAAGCCGTCTGCTGATACGTTCTAGCAAGGAAAAAATATATATTTATACACTTTGGTTTTCGAATTCTTGTGCAATGCCATTAAAAAGGTGAGCCGACTAACCACCGGCATTTAGATTTATACAGAAAACGCAGTGCGATGCAATAATTAGTTTAAGAAATCGTCTTCCGACTTCATGAGCTTCTAACGTTGGACATGCATGTGGCCGCCATTTCTCAACATGAGTTGAAAACCATCCCCCAGGATGGATTAAGTGCATGACTGCAATGACATGGGAAACGGTATTTCTCCAAAAAAAATTCATCGTTAGCAGCTATATATGCTGTGTAACCTACATGCAAAAATCTGAACTTGAACCCGCCGGTTATCGAACGCGAATCGCTAAGTTGAAGAGATCAGGCGAACTGACGGAATATCCACCGAGACGGTGAACATCCTGTATCAAGTGGTTATTTATGTTTTAAGTGAGTCACGCACTTTTATGTCGCATTCTGGCCTGGGCACACGTTATCAAAGGGAATGGATTGTTTAATTGCATAATTGTATAGTTTATAACGATGATGCCAACGCGATTGGACAAGCGAAACGACACGCTCAAAAGCAATACTCCCCACAACTATCTGTTTTCTCTAAATGGTGGACAAGATGGCGTCCACAGAAGAGCACGACAAGAAACAAATTTCAAAGTTTACCACACAACACACACACGTCTATACACAGTCATAGATGTGTACTTCGATAAGGTGCTTAATAGCAGTGAGGAAACATTTAATTTTTCTGATAAATTTTAAGTACATTTGTTTCACCATTAAATGAAATATTTTGTGAGCCGTGATTAATGTCTTCTTTTCATCAATTGTGTATCCTTACATTTTCATAGGCCTTTTGACCAGTACTCATTATTAGATAAAGTGAGTTTTGGGAACAGAAACGTTACTGCTCCACTATACCTCAATTGACTATGTTCACAACAAAAAATTTCCCAATTTTAGTCTGACCAATTTAATAACATCCATAAAAACATTAACATAAAGGTATGGGATCGATTTGGATATAATATTCTTTCGACGCTACTTTTAAAATACTTGCAGTTACATCCAGAAATGTTCATCGAAGGTTGATTTCAATAGAGTGAACTTAACTAGAACAAGCAATGGCAAATTTTTAGTAACGTGACGATGCCAGTTTTTGATAATAAAAATGCTTGCTGACTAGGTTGTCGATGACCTAATAACTCGCAATTGCTCATTTTCCTGGCTTCTAATGTCGACTTTATATCCACCTGTTTTCGTCATGCGCAAAACCATCGCGAAAGTTCTGTTGACTTGTTTTGCCATGCATATGAATGGATGTTCATGAAAACGCACGAACACTGGAATACATGAAATATTCGCTTGACATGCTTTGCGCACATATTTCTGCGCGTTAATGATCATAGTAGTTATAAAAAAAAGCGTAAATTTAAAGACATTTTCACAAAGTGTTCATATTCGCAAATGCAATCAGTAATTATCTTAAAAGATTAACCCCTTCTCTTTTTTGATTGTTGGTTCAGTTGTCAGGTAAAAACAACGTTGAAGTTACACGAAGTACTCTACATCACAGAAATTAAAAACAATCGTTCCTGCTGCAGTCAAGATATTCACGCCAGTTTCGAATTTGGTTTCAGATATTAACATTTATCATAATTCACCAGTAATAGACAGCGGTTCTTCAGATAAGTCAACAATGAAAAATTGAAAATATCCATGCTGCAATTATTTGTAAATATTAACACTTTACTACATTACGAAATGGAATTTGATTGGTGATGGAACAATTTTGGTTTTTCGTTAGACTTTCATATTTTGTTACATTCTTGCACCATAAAAAACAATTGATATTTTTGTTACTTTTTAAACAGTGGAACGCTTACATTACTAAAATAAAATTTTTGTGAAATGTATCAATTCGTAACCCACAAAACCAATGCAAATATTATTATCAATTATCCTTAAAGTTCCGTAATTTCTCAGAAATGTCACCAACAAGATAAAGGTGTGTCCATATTTTGCGAAGATTCCTTGGTAATTTTTAGTAGTAGTTTTTGCAGCAGAGGAAACTTCTTTAACCGTGTGCAGCTGCTATTATTGTTAAAATAAATCAGTATACCTACTGGTATTTGTTCCCGCTACCTGTAATATCTATCATTGGGGCCAAAGTTTTTGACGAGTTTAGAATGTTGAATGACAAAAAAAAGTTTATAATTTTATATTTATACAAATACTTTTCAAGTTATTTACATAGCATGTTATGCCAGTTCCCCCAAATAAAAAGGGATGATTTTGAAAGGATTATAACACGCTTTTTGGAATACAACAATAATAAATATTTACTCACTTCTATAAAATATATGTGATAATTTTGATACCTGCCAAATGCTGAAGTTTCNGCGCCAGCACTTGATGCTAGCCCTCAGTGATAGGGCGTATAAATACGTCGACACTGTTGTCTCTAGGTCCAATTTACTAATAACATACACTATACTTGTGAGTTCATATAATCGAGTTTTATTGTTGCTTGAACAGGTTGACTGGTTCATGAACTCACGAGACAAAACTCCCCTCCCCTTTTTCTATGTAGGCTACGTATGGTTTGACGCCGCGACTGGCGTNCGCCTTTGCAGCTGCGAGGCTCCTTGCGTCACTCTGCCGGCACGTCCACAAAACCCTTAATCCTTATTGCAGTAGTCCGGCTGCGAGCTCCGCCAGAGAGTGTGTTCTGACGAATAAAATATAGGGACGCAGAATGCGTCAATTTGATAATAAAAAAACGAATGACAGGAGCTTCTTCAAGATACGGATGTAATCACAAAGAGAAACTAATTTAATTTTTCAAAATTGTTAAATGTTCAAGGTCAATTTTGCATATTTTTTAATCCTAGGCCGTATCGTCAGTTTTTGCTAGTGTGTCGCTAAATGAATTAAATCGATGCATTTCAGCTTCTTTAATTTTTTGTAAGTTAATGTTTAGTCTGGGACTTCGGATGGTCTGACATCAGTTGAGGCGTGCTCATGATATTGACACAGGGCTTACGTGCGACTCTTACATTTGTATCTGTTACACTGTCGCCTTTGTACACATTTCCGCGAATGAACACAATGCGGTGCACATCTCAGTGCTTAGACTCGAGACTTGCTTGTGTGACTGCCGTAATAAATAAGGACAAATTAATTGACATATTATGGTTTTAAGTGATAAATACAAAACAAGCTATCTAAAATATGTTTGGTTTTGTGAACGAACAAGTTCATTATCTGTCGGGCGGCGTTACTTCGAAAGGCATTTCGTTAGTTTGTAGAAATTTTGTTCTAAAATAGGTTTCCAGGTCGCGATATGCATGCCACTTTTTCTATGATTTAGTATAATCGTGCTGTTTGATTCATATGTTATTATTATTAATATCACATACCGCTAAATTTTTGGGTTTACATGAGTTAATAAGAAATTTTTGTGAAATTGCTAGAAAATTGAGAACATCTTTATAGGTGTTTTAGGTTAGAGAACAGGCATATTTGGTCAAATAATAACGGTGTAGCTGTATATCTTGTAAACTTTTCAAAATTCAGCTATGCGGGTGAATATAATTATACTTTTTGTGTTCAAGAACTTTGGTGCACCAGCTCGCTAAGTAGGTAAAGCCTGAAATTCCCGTGTCGTATTAAAGAGCAGCTAGCCTATGGTAGAAAAATATTACTTTGTACACGGAAGAGCCAAAAAACCTGGTATAGGCGTGCTTATGCAATTAACAGAGTTATGGAACCAATCAGAGTAACGCGATGCGTTCGGCAGCTAGATCTGTTACTGCTGCTACAATGGCAGGTTATCAAGATTTAAGCGAGTTTGAACGTGGTGTTATAGTCGGCGCACGAGAGATGGGACATAGCATCTCCGAGGTAGCGATAACATTTGGATGTTCGCGTACGACCATTTCACGAGTGTACCGTGAATATCGGGAATCCGATAAAACATCACATCTTCGACATCGCTGCGGCCGGAAAAAGATTGTGAAAGAAAAGGACAAACGACGACTGACGAGAATCATTAAACGTGACACACGTGCAACCCTTTCTCAAATTGGCGCAGATTGTATTTGTGGACTGCCCTGCAGGATTCGTGGTGTTAATTGCCTCCTGCATATCTTCAGACATTAGTCGAGTCCATGCCACGTCGTCTTGCGGCACTTCTGCGCGCTCGGGGGGCCCTACACGATATAAGGCAGGTGTACCAATTGTTTTGGCTCTTCAGTGTAAATCTAGTTCAGTATTATTAAACATTCCTTGAATTTCAATAATAATGAAACAGGGAGATTTCTAAACAATTTTTTGTCATTTATAAAACAGCATAAGTATATTTGTATTCTTATTATTTATGTTGATGTAATACTACGGATATCTTGAATTAAATTTAGTATACTAAGATAAAAATGGACAGCTCTGCTTAGTTACAAAAAACTTGTTTTATCTACCGTTAGTTATTGTAATGCAATAAAGTCATGATATATTATAGTCGCCACATGAATCCCAGTGTTGTCTTCAGTTAAACTACAATTTTTGCACTCAAGTCCCGCTGTGTTTCCTTGTTTTGAATTTCGCTTCTATTAGACAATATTTATTACATTTTTATTAATTTATGACACGTCTAATACACATTAACTGCCCGAAAAATCCATTAAATTCGCACTTACTAAAGATACAACATGTGCGCAAAAACTTGTGAAAAACAATTTGATTGAAGCGTTTGATAATCCTGCCCAATCTCTGTTAACCTGAGCAAAACTTTGATAACTGTACATGGTTTGGTTTTGGGTGTTGGCAGTTGCGTAGTTAGGAGGCCGAACATATAGATGATTGTTAAAAAGGACCCCCCCTCCCCCCGGGCCCTGATGAAACTCATTTTGCGAATCAAGTTGGTGGTCGAATGGTCTTCAGTAGCGTGTTATCGCGATGTACTGTCGGCTTTTGCTTTCTTTTCAAAAGTGTGTTACATTTCACTCCAAGGAAAAACGCAGGTGATGTACACGCCTTGTGAAGTATTTATCAAGTGTTGCTGGCAGCCTTATTATTTTGATGTCCCTTTCGTTTTGCTTGCACCTTACAAGTTGAGTTTGTAGCCCTGCAACTAAACACCTCGATTGAGAAAATCTTNTCTTCAGACATTAGTCGAGTCCATGCCACGTCGTCTTGCGGCACTTCTGCGCGCTCGGGGAGCCCTACACGATATAAGGCAGGTGTACCAATTGTTTTGGCTCTTCAGTGTAAATCTAGTTCAGTATTATTAAACATTCCTTGAATTTCAATAATAATGAAACAGGGAGATTTCTAAACAATTTTCTGTCATTTATAAAACAGCATAAGTATATTTGTATTCTGNTAATGAAACAGGGAGATTTCTAAACAATTTTCTGTCATTTATAAAACAGCATAAGTATATTTGTATTCTGATTATTTATGTTGATGTAATACTACGGATATCTTGAATTAAATTTAGTATACTAAGATAAAAATGGACAGCTCTGCTTAGTTACAAAAAACTTGTTTTATCTACCGTTAGTTATTGTAATGCAATAAAGTCATGATATATTATAGTCGCCACATGAATCCCAGTGTTGTCTTCAGTTAAACTACAATTTTTGCACTCAAGTCCCGCTATGTTTCCTTGTTTTGAATTTCGCTTCTATTAGACAATATTTAATACATTTTTATTAATTTATGACACGCCTAATACACATTAACTGCCCGACAAATCCTTTAAATTCGCACTTACTAAAGATACAACATGTGCGCAAAAACTTGTGAAAAACAATTTGATTGAAGCGTTTGATAATCCTGCCCAATCTCTGTTAACCTGAGCAAAACTTTGATAACTGTACATGGTTTGGTTTTGGGTGTTGGCAGTTGCGTAGTTAGGAGGCCGAACATATAGATGATTGTTAAAAAGGACCCCCCCTCCCCCCCGGCCCTGATGAAACTCATTTTGCGAATCAAGTTGGTGGTCGAATGGTCTTCAGTAGCGTGTTATCGCGATGTACTGTCAGCTTTTGGTTTTTCTTTTCAAAAGTGTGTGACATTTCACTCCAAGGAAAAACGCCGGTGATGTACACGCCTTGTGAAGTATTTATCAAGTGTTGCTGGCAGCCTTATTATTTTTATATCCCTTTCGTTTTGCTTGCACCTTACAAGTTGAGTTTGTAGCCCTGCAACTAAACACCTCGATTGAGAAAATCTTAAAGTAAAGCCCACAATTTTTTCCGCAGAACTTTACAAAATATGTTGATGTTATAACGGTGTACGGTGTGGTTTCAGTACACAACGGAGTTCGCATCATAATTGGGGGGGGGGGTTGGTTTATTTTTCAAATACTCAGTCAAGTATAACTTTATTAGCGCGTACTCGTATACAACACTCGCACNTTTTTTTTTTTTTTTTTTTTTACAAGAGCTAACTTTCCGTTTCACAGCAGTTGAGGTACAAAAAATTCTGCAAACAAAAGTTGTGTTTGCTCATGCTTACATGTTCTCTGCTGTTAGAAAAAAGCAAGCGTTAAATGTACTCGTGAAATATGTTCTTCCACTACCAAGCTAGATAAAAAAAATTGTTTTGCATGTTTTTGAGCAACGGATTTGCGCTACCAGTTGTAGCGTGATAATTGTCAGTGCCATTTTCACATCGAAAGTAAACGTTTTATTATTTACATTCCTTTGTTCATTTCAGTTGATATTTTCATTGCTTTCCCTCAAGTTTTTCATACCAACTTGAACGACATTTTTCATCACCACCCCGTGTCTTGGTAAATACGTCATTAACTCATAACCTTAATTTTTCTGGTAATATGGTTTCCGCCATGCTTTATGGCATTTNGTCTTGGTAAATACGTCATTAACTCATAACCTTAATTTTTCTGGTAATATGGTTTCCGCCATGCTTTATGGCATTTACTACGGTATTTCGTTTTTTATACTATTTCCTTAAATGTTCATACTTAACTTTTTCATCCTATGCATTCTGTGTCACTAATTTAAAGCAGTTTTTAATTTATATTTTATGAAAAAGCGAAGCGTTAATCTAAGAAATATTTTTCGGGAAAAATTTGAAGAAGTACGTTAAAAAAAGTTATGCTTATTGGAAAATTTTTCTAGAATGATGAATAAAAGAAAAGTATATTTAAAAAAATAAGTTGTTACAAAGTGAATTCAGGTGAGGTATAGAATCACATGGAATATGATGACGTGAATAACATTTCCAGTATNGTCTTGGTAAATACGTCATTAACTCATAACCTTAATTTTTCTGGTAATATGGTTTCCGCCATGCTTTATGGCATTTGCTACGGTATTTCGTTTTTTATACTATTTCCTTAAATGTTCATACTTAACTTATTCATCCTATGCATTCTGTGTCACTAATTTAAAGCAGTTTTTAATTTATATTTTATGAAAAAGCGAAGCGTTAATCNTTCATCCTATGCATTCTGTGTCACTAATTTAAAGCAGTTTTTAATTTATATTTTATGAAAAAGCGAAGCGTTAATCTAAGAAATATTTTTCGGGAAAAATTTGAAGAAGTACGTTAAAAAAAGTTATGCTTATTGGAAAATTTTTCTAGAATGATGAATAAAAGAAAAGTATATTTAAAAAAAGAAGTTGTTACAAAGTGAATTCAGGTGAGGTATAGAATCACATGGAATATGATGACGTGAATAACATTTCCAGTATNGAAGTTGTTACAAAGTGAATTCAGGTGAGGTATAGAATCACATGGAATATGATGACGTGAATAACATTTCCAGTATTTGATAAAAGGAAATTAAAACAAATGATTGACTTAATGATAATTGTGTTATGTGATAAGTTTTCTAAAACACTGCACCAAAATAAATGTACGTAACATGCGACCAGATATTGGCAGAGAAGCATGCCTACAACTATAAAGAGCTGCAGCAACCTTTACAGTAGTAAAGGACTTGATATGTTTCGTATGAGCGCCTGTTTCTTGACCTGCAGTGGGTCCAAGTACCAACCTCTGGTCCCCCACTTGATCTCATGTTCCAATAGGCAGGAAGTTTTCAGCCACAATTTTAATCCGGGAAGTGTGGCGGGCTCTACCGTAGTGTGGGGATATTCCTGCGGACTTCTCCTTTNTTCAGCCACAATTTTAATCCGGGAAGTGTGGCGGGCTCTACCGTAGTGTGGGGATATTCCTGCGGACTTCTCCTTTTCTCTCCGTGTCGTCATTCCTCTGCTGCTCCATCCACACATCGTCTCAGTTCATTCATTCTTCTGGCTGGTTTAAATGACTGATGTGTCCCAGGGGAAGGATAGTGGGTTTAAATTAGCGCCAGTTTCCTATCGGATAAATATGGAAACTATTTTGTTCCCTCTAAAAATTAAATTTAAATTTATATTCTATTTAAATGAGTTAATAAGCTAATTACTGAACGCCCCCAAAAAAAGATATTTAAAATACAATACAAAGTTTTTGCTAAGGGGGATAGTGCGAGCCCCTCTTCCATGTGGCAGTTACGCTAACTCTCCAGAAAGTGGAGTGACTACGTTCGGATTGAGCTTAAATGCCTACAAAGCACATATGCNGGCAGTTACGCTAACTCTCCAGAAAGTGGAGTGACTACGTTCGGATTGAGCTTAAATGCCTACAAAGCACATATGCATATACACTTACGTGTTGAAGTAATTGGATGTAAGCGTATGAAGCCGCGAGCTCATCCTCTGTCTGGGTACAGGTAAAATACTGAAACCAACCATTGTATACATTCATACTCATTTCCGTAAACATTGGCATTACAAGTATAACAACCATTAGAGTAAAACGAAATTTTAGTATCGTTTCGGTGCAGAAAAAATATATGAGCGATTTCATTGTCAATGCTTACCTGCGGTATTGAAGGACACCGTTATTGTCTCGTTATATCAGCCTTATATCGTGCTCAAAAACATATGTGGATACGATCGCGCACGACATCAAACGCCGTATTGCTACATGACGTCAGAGGGGCGTATCCGAGTTCGTAAGGGATGGAGGTCGTAGTAAAAATAAAGTAACTAAATTTTATTTTTAATTAATTAAAACAGCTATTATTTACAACTTTAAACTATACATCTTTATTTCTTCTCCTGTTATTATCAGCGATAGCAATATTTAATATATATATCAATCCTTATTCAAGTCCTTCTCAATGTCTCTCTATAGTTTTTAGTCACTTAAATCACACTCATTATTAGAACATGTTCAGTCTGTTTGTTGTCATCATTCTAAATATCCTACACTTACGCATCCAGTTCGATAATCCCACCGGCCAGTCTCTCTCTTCACCGCACAGATGGTCACAGTCCGCAGGCTTCATTTGCGCTGGTCATTTCCGTCGCCACTCGTTGCTCTGCTGGCTCGTCCTCAGTCGCTGAAGATCGCACAATAGCCCAAACTCCCGACTTTCATAAACTATCGGCTCGGAGGCCGTCGCGCCTTAAATAACCTCGGCCGCAATGGTCTGGACCATTCCCCTCAGCTCGAGTCTCGTTGAGAGAGGCAAGGACGATGGACTAGAAAATTCTTCCAGATAATCTTAGAAATTCATTCTGATGGTGAGGAGCGCGCGAGATGCGTATGCTTATCGCGGCGGCACGCAGCGGTATGTGCCGCGGCATGCCTTTGTTCCTCTTATTACGGCGCGGCCTTCACACACTTGTTCTCTCACACCAGACCGGTCAAGGGGTAGCGACACAGAGCAGCAACCGCGTAACAGTCTGCTATCCTGCTGCAAATTCCCCACCATTGTTGAAAATTATGCTTCAAATAACAAACAATAGGACATCGAATTACCTGTTATCTTATTTAGTTCCACATTCTACAGGTGACACTCCAGGTGACATAAACACTCTGGGTAAACCAGAGCTCTGTGTGGAAGAGTGGTAGNTCCACATTCTACAGGTGACACTCCAGGTGACATAAACACTCTGGGTAAACCAGAGCTCTGTGTGGAAGAGTGGTAGCTAACTGGGATCTGGCTTTTGGGCACTCAGCCAGGAAACACTTAAACCCACAGGAAATGTTCGACATATTTCCGTGTATCCGGTAACCCTTATTACTCGCAATGGTGAACAGTGATCATATATAATGTCTCCCCAGACCACCACGACAATATAAAGACCGTCTGCCACTGAAGTAGGACAAGGTTTGTAGAGCCTATCAGCGATCCTCCAAATTCTGGCTCGGTGTCAGTTCGTTCCCAAAGAGAAGCATAATTTGTCGCCAAAGACGATACGCCTCTGGTCCGTAACAATACTCGTTACCCTCCGCTGGCATCAGTGCAAACGAAGTCGGTAATGTTGAAATGTTATTTGCAGGTCATGGGGATCGCAGATGCAGGCGTCTGGATATTCATCTGGGAGAGATACGGTTGTCTAATGTAGCTGCCACGTGTGGATGTATAGTGAAAAAGGAAACCGCTGTCTCCGTTCAAGCTGGTCGTACAGTCNCCGCTGTCTCCGTTCAAGCTGGTCGTACAGTCAGGCGGCTCTTAATTTTGGTAGTCTGTCGGGGTCATCCAAAACCGGTACGCTGTGTGTTGGTACACATAACGTAATTGTGATGTCTGGGTGGCCCGAACGATGGGCAATTTGACACGCAGTCTCCCCTGCCTCTTGCAGCTCCATAATTAGGGCTCTCTCAAACTCTGTCAACTGTTCGTTCTCTGTCTCGTGCCTCTTCTAGTCGTGAATATCACTCATTGATATTACCTATGATGTATTGAAAGTGTATAAGCTCTTCTGGGTACTATTTATCTACGCCGATGGCTGCACCCTCATACAAATGAAAACCTTAAATCGTTTGTCTGCTATCCCTCGATATTCCCGTTTACCAAAATTTACCGTAACGTGAATTAAAAAGGGCGCGAGGAAAATGTTATAGTGTTGACTTGATTATTCTATGTTGTTTGGGGGAAATGTTTTTGGATTTATACACATCGTTCATATAGAAAATGACTCGTTAACCCAAAGAAAAATGTTCGAGAAATGCTCCTTAGAAAAAACCGCTTTCCAGATATTCACGAAAAAATAATATAAAAATATACGAAAAGTTTGTAAAAGAAGTTTGATATTTTCCCAGCAGATGAAACTTTNTTCACGAAAAAATAATATAAAAATATACGAAAAGTTTGTAAAAGAAGTTTGATATTTTCCCAGCAGATGAAACTTTTATCAAAACGTCAAGCATCTTTGTCAATGCGTCACGTCAAATGGGTAACGTACGTATGATGTGTCGAATTCCCTCCCAGTGGCCTGCTTTTGCAAAACAGGTCCTCTATTGTTGATAGATGAATTCAGTGGCGGGATTCTGGGTTGACTGCTGTAGCTCCCGCACAATACNGAACAGGTCCTCTATTGTTGATAGATGAATTCAGTGGCGGGATTCTGGGTTGACTGCTGTAGCTCCCGCACAATACGGGAACCTAGGATGGTGGCAAACGTCTCTTAGGCGGTTCTTTGACATGGTTCGTCATTCAAAACCTGGGGAGTGATTTTCCTTTTAGATCTGTGTTCATCAAGTGCGTATTCAACTGTGGGACTAACTTAGTCAGTGGAGTGGATCAAAGCCAAAGCTCGAAATGTGGTGTAAACTTGTAGAAATATTAAGATATCCAGAAAAAGAGGAGAACGATGTTAATCTAATTGGGGAGAGGCTGTGGAAGGTGAACTGTGGTTTCTGGAGCGTAGTTCTCGTTTACTATTCCTCTTACCGGGGGCTGATTTACGTCGTGGAAACAATAAGTGGGGTGAAAGTTGTCATGGCATGAAGTGTAGTAGTCACCTGCTTCCAAAATGCCCGACTAGCGATGTTCACGTAATTGAGTATCCTTTAAGCAGAAAAGGGAATGAAAATCGCAATCCTGGTTACAGAATACGTTAAGATTTTACCTGACTAACGCTAATGACCCGTATATTTTAAATAAATAATGCTATAGCATGCACGATACAATTTAAAAAAAACTTACTTTGTTTTTACATTAGTTTCCCAACTCGACACAGTACTGTTCTATAATCAGTTATACATGCTTGGACGTCATTGTGCAGACAAAGACTGTAATTGTTGCAAGCTGTCGCTCATTTTCTTTATAAGAGTGAGATACAGAGAGAGTATAGGGGTGCCTAAGGCTGAGGCCTTCAACGTCGATGGTGGTCAAGCGAGAAGACGGAAAAGTGACGGAACGCAATGCAATGGTAAGGGAACGGGAGTATCTCGAAAAAATCCCGAAGGCCGAAGGCAACTTCTGCCACGTTTTCACTTCCGCCGGTAATCGAACCATGTTTGCAGTGTTGGATGACGGGTGGCCTGCCCGCTACACAAACTCGGTCCCCATGGCAATTTGTTCAAGGAGCGGAAGGATGCCCAGCTGAATGAGAGGAATCCCCAAACAGGAATGTCAAAAGTGTTCTGCGAAACGCGAACTTGCTAAAGAGCCGTGTATCTGAGGAGTTGATCGTCGTTCCTGATGAATGGTTGCCGTACCAGCCCGCCACAGAGGTCGCTCGCTACCTCTGCCTGGGTTCGCAGGCTGTCTCGTGTGCAGGAATCACGTTTATAGGCTGTAGAGTTGTAGGTCGCTAACGCAATAAATACGGGTTGTGTGCCTCGCTACAAAATACAGNTGAGGAGTTGATCGTCGTTCCTGATGAATGGTTGCCGTACAAGCCCGCCACAGAGGTCGCTACCTCTGCCTGGGTTCGCAGGCTGTCTCGTGTGCAGGAATCACGTTTATAGGCTGTAGAGTTGTAGGTCGCTAACGCAATAAATACGGGTTGTGTGCCTCGCTACAAAATACAGTTCGAAACTACCTAATGAAGTACTTATTTCATTTATTAATTATGCGAATCACAAAACGAATATCCGCAACGTTTCAANCCAGCCCGCCACAGAGGTCGCTCGCTACCTCTGCCTGGGTTCGCAGGCTGTCTCGTGTGCAGGAATCACGTTTATAGGCTGTAGAGTTGTAGGTCGCTAACGCAATAAATACGGGTTGTGTGCCTCGCTACAAAATACAGGTCGAAACTACCTAATGAAGTACTTATTTCATTTATTAATTATGCGAATCACAAAACGAATATCCGCAACGTTTCAAGTCGTGAATGCCAACAACGAGCAAGTTTGTGCACTGTTAATTAACATGTTTGTTAGTGTGTTGAATCACCTGTGGTGCTGTTTGTTAAAGCGGCGAGGCGACCGAGCAAGTGACACTTTCTTATTTACCTGAGCCCAGTGGTCTGGGGCCTACATGCCTCGCAGTTTTCTAAGTATTTATGTACGCATGTATTACGGAAGCTAACTGAATCCCTGCAACACTCATTATACTGGAGCTTACTCTTCGGAACGTATTACACGTTTCCCTGTTGACGCGGCCTTATCGTTTCGAAGTGTAATGAGGGTTACCGAAATGCATACCTCACACATCGCCTTATTGAAAGTCGAATTTCTTAAAAATAATTTGGTTTTAAGGAATTAACTCAAGGTGACCTTTCTTGTAAGTCTGGACGTGTTATTATTCATCATCGTTAACAAATTAACAAAGCATCCGCGCCGCTAGTTTGACGCAGATCCCCAACTCATACAACGATTTATCGTAATGCTGTCTGTAATATTTTTAATAAATTCGTCTTTCAACTCCGACCAGAAAGACATTTCGGAATTAGTTCAGAAGATAAAATGTGTAGGTTTTCGAATTATATTCAGTGAAAACGGCAACTTTAAATTGGGTGTTCACCACTCTGTCTAAAAATATTTTGCTTAAAGTTAGGTTAAATATATTTAGGGCTAGTGACTTTAAGCAAAACAATTTCAGGCAAGCTAATTTATGCCAAATATTTTAGGTCAAGTGACATTAGGTCAAATCACTTTGGGACAAGTAACATTAGGCAAAATAAATTTGGGCCAAGTGACTTAAGTACAAATAATTTTAGGCCAAGTGACTGAAGACCAAGTATTTTTGACCAAGCTACTTTACGCCAAACAACTTTAATACAAGCGGCTAGAAGCAAAATATTTCGTAACCAAGTGACTTTATGCCAAATAGTTTGTCACATGACTTGAGGTCAAAAAATGAGGCCAAATAATTTTTGGCGAAATATTTTAGGCCAAACAACTGTTTTGAAACTGTTTTTGGTCCACTGTTTTCATATAAGTGATCCTCACTTCTGCGAGTTCCTCAGTGTTATTCTCTTACGTTCTGTATACCCATTGGTTAAACTGTACTGCTTGCTGCGTTGCAGTCGTTTCCCAACCCCCTTCAATGCCTTGGGCATACACTATACTTGGGTTTAGTTTCCAAAGACAACATGGAATATTTTTAAAATTTGAGTCTAAATTACTTTATCCATGTAATTCTTACTTTATGCTTTCTCAAATTTCCACTAACAGAGGGAAATGATTTTGTTGGTTTCCTTCTATTTTTTTATACGTGACATTGAAATAAATGATTGAAATGTCATAGGTATCATTTGAGTTGTTTTCACATGAAGGTAAAAAACATATCTGCATAATACAGTTTCCGCCAAATTTTTGTTAAAATGCTTTCCTAGTTTTAACCTTTTCGTGCAATCTACGTTACACAATTTCCTGACATTGTTTCTGTCAAAACACACATCATTTAATTATTTAAATCGGTAAAATAATTTGCAAGTTATGATTTTTTAAACAATTATATAAATGAGGAATTATTGTACAAGTTTCCGTGTAAAAATTAATGTGGACATAATTATTTTACAAATGTTTTGGTGAAAAATTTGTTTAATTGCCCTTATAAATACACTTGCAAGAGAAAAACAAACGAAGACGATAAAAAAATTGTAAACAAAAGTTATATTTTTGTTAATTGAATTCACATTGTAAAACTTTAGCTATGAATTCAGTAAAATTGAAAACTAAATATGTTTCTTACTAATGGAACTAGCAAGATAAGGTTTAAAGCATTAGTTAATTTTCTTTTTATATCATTACATGTTTGTTACCAGGAAGTTATACATTTACCGATTATTACTATCAATGTTCAGACATATAGTTCCAGTGGAAATTACAAGGTGTTGTTGTGTATAAAATGGGAGAAAAAGTATATTACCGAACATAAAGTGGCAAATTGTTGTATTGAGTAAGTGTAACAAAACACGAGGAATTGAAAACCAGCTGGGCATTTCTAAAGCATGTGTATCAAACACAAATTTTTTTATCAGTTATATATTACACATGTGAAAACAATCTGTTTGAAACACTAAAATGTATTGGTAATCTACCAAATTCTCAAGAAAGTTATTTTCAACGAATTATCACGTGATTCCACAGTTTTTTTTATTAACGTTATTGGTTTATGAACTACACCATGTAAACTTGAAGTTCTCACTTACATCCCGCATGGTCCTACACTTTTGATGTGTACAGTATATATAAACAATAGAGAGTGAGCTCCCATTGTAGTATACGTATATTACTTAACTAAGAGTACTAAATCCTGCCTGCTGACTGAAATTCAACATAAACCACATATCTTAACAGAATGGCTTACATGCTTTTATCATCAAACCAAAAAATTTTATACTATATTTTTTACCCGGTTTTTATTCAATACAATATAACAATTATTGTAATGATAATTAATTTGTAAATTAAACAGAATTACACAAATTTCCTCTTGAGGTATTTTCATGGAAGATGTGTGCTGTAAATTGAGCTGGCATTGAAAGGCGCTCTGTACAAATAACATGGGCGAACGTGTGAATAGTAACCGCAGCAGTAAAGCTAACGGATATATGTGGTAACGAATTTTAAATCTCGGCATATGTAAAGTAGGATATAAGAGTGCACTAAAGTTCAAAATGCAATACTTCTCGCAACTTCGGCAGTTTAAGACCACAGCATTTTTTCTTAAATTGTAGTAAAATATCTTAAATGTGTGTAATGTAGTTTTGATGGTAAAAAAAATACTATACTTAGTGCCGAAGAACATGAGTAAAAAGTGAATACTACAAGAAATTCTGCAAAATAAATTCTGAAATGTACATGTAATAACTTGTAACATTACAATTTTAGAGGTTATGTTTACCGTAGGTCCGAGATATTTTAATTAGATATGACTACAGAATACTTGCTTATGTTGTCAATTCATTTAATGCAATTTCCAAATTCAGCTTTATTATGAGTTGAATAAAATGCAATATAATCTATGTGTAATTTAATAGTTTATTGATATAGAGATCATGTGTAGGTATATTTCATTTGTTTCTAAACGGTATTCAGTATTACATGTTGTAGACGTTATTTTCCAATTATTCCCTAGTGGGTAGAAAGTAACTGAATGTATATTAAACAAATTCACGAAAGAAAATTATCTTGGTTATCTCTCGTTTTGCCATCGCTGATTGGTGGAGAGATGTGGTGTAGTCATACGACAGCCAATTGGAGGATAGGTAACAACGTAAGAAAGGCAGAAGTAAATTCGAACGTAAGTTTCTTTAGCGAATCTCATACTACCACCTCCAGAGACGGACGCGTGAAAGGGATTGAAATAAGTTTTAATTTTTAAAGTATTGATAAATATTTAATTATTTTAAGAAGACAAAAAAAGAATTTGTCATGTGTTTTTTTTTAGAAGACTAACGTAACAGTAAAAAGTTATAGAACCAAGAATTACTGCCATTTAATTTATATTTTGAAATTTTACAAACGGCGCCCAACGTGTTAAATATATTGTGGTTCTACTGAAATTTAACAAACTTTACCCAGCTGCTTCGTCATTAATATTTAACTTGCAATATAATGGTAAATTTTTATGTCACATATGTCTGTACAGATAATAATACAAGTGATTAATATTTTCATGTACGCTTGAGTGAATTAACGTATTTTTTATTACGCAAAAATTATTTTACAGGTAAAAATTTTAATTTAGTGACTTTTTTCTCTTCAAAACATTGATTGAACCCAGACTTACTGCTTCTATAATTATGAATAGAGCCTTTTTTTTATAGCTAAATCAAGTCATGTGCATTTCTAGCATAGGAATGATAAACATTTCTTTGTTTCCCATGCTCTAATACACTTATTTCAACATTTTGTTTTAATAATAAGCTGATTTCATGCTGTTGTTGGCCGGTGACAAGATCCACAACTTTATAACCCCAGAAAGAAGACAGGGGATGGTTTACCCTAAAACTATAACGAACATTTTTTTTTAAATCAAGAACTTATAAATGCGGTAATTTTTTTCTTACTGGTTGTTATTGGGTGCAAATGCTGTATTTGTAAAGGATTTGTGTGACATGTAAACGACGCCTTACTTGTCACTGGGTTTCAGCATTAACTTAATATTTTTCTATAATTTGCAGGGTACAGTACTAACCCTGCTTTTAAGTACGAATATACATTGAAGAGCCAAAAAAACTAGTACACCTTCCTAATATCGTGTAGTCCCCCTCCCCCCTAACCATCTCGAGCCCGCAGAAGTGCCGCAAGACGACGTGGCATGGACTCGACTAATGTCTGAAGGTATGCAGGAGTCAATTCACAACATGAATCCTACAGGGCAATCCACGAATCCAATCTGCGCCAATTTGAGAAAGGGTTGCACGTCTGTCACGTTTAATGATTGTCGTCAGTCGTCGTTTGTCCCGTTCTTTCACGATTTTTTTCCGGCCGCAGCGATGTCGAAGATGTGATGTTTTACCGGATTCACGGTACACTCGTGAAATGGTCGTACGCGAACATCCGAATGTTATCGCTACCTCGGAGATGCTATGTCCCATCTCTCGTGCGCCGACTATAACACCACCTTCAAACTCACTTGGTGCAGTATGCCTATTTCCAGTTAATTACTAGGATATAGTCCAGTTCTAATTTAGAATTTTACATTTAATTATACGGGATCAATGCTAACTTCTTCTCTCACAAGGGTAAATAACAACCCAGCATGGAGTTAGCAATGTTATGAATAACCAAACTCTTGCAGGAAGCTAGCATTTTAATAGAGAATCACAGAAGGATAGTTTTTCACATTCTTGGCTTCTGCAATTTCTTTCTAAACGTCAGGAAATGCGACAGTGATATGGTTATAGCCCAGATGTAAAAAAAAATTAAGGGCCATAAAAGCCTGCAATCGCTATTAAGTAAAGTGATGACCCAGCGTGTTTTATTACGAATAACAATGCGACACTAGCCTATCATTTCCCATGTGGATTGGAGAGGTCGATGACAGAGTTAATGTAGCATATTCTGGTGTAAGAGTTCGTGAGCTAACATAATATTTTTGGTGAAAAATCAATGCTCAAAAATAACCAACCAGTTTTCAATTAATCACAGTTACCTAATGCAAATTAGAAATTTAAGGGCGCTGCTTACATGCATTTTTAAAAAATTGTATATTTTATTTGTGCAAAATCTGTTTTTACAACAAAAAAATAACACTGAAGGGAATGGTAAAATAAATCTTTCACCACATCACACATTTTCCAAACATTTTTTTGAAGTCCTTAAATATGACATAAAACTGCGTGTTCGGGCCGCTATATAGTACAATATTGTACACAAATATATTCAGAACAGTTATTCAGCACAAATACCACTTCACATGTATATTTTCTGAACCCGGTACACCGATTATTAAATATCTCATAATCAATTCCCCTTTTAAAACACACGACGGTAAACGTAAACAAAAGGGGTCGCCATTTCAAGCCGGCAGAGCGTTGGGCGATCAATTTTCGCACCTAAAAATGTCAGATATTTATTATTTAGGTATACCACCAACTAGGCAGAAGCCAGTGTTGTTCTTAATTCATTAATATGTGCATCCTCGAGAGAAGAAATCTATCTTCTATATATATATATTATTTATATCTAATATATAAAATTCTCCCGTCACAGTGTTAGTCACTGAACTCCTCCGAAACGGCTAGACCGATTTTTATGAAATTTTTTATGTGTACTCGGTAGGTCTGAGAATAGATTTATATCTATTTTTTACACCCCTAAGTAATAAGGGTGGCCACCCCCAAACAATTTTTTTTTATTGTTTGAACAAAATTTTTATTTTTAATTTTTTTATGATGTGGCATCAAAAAA
>NQII01004307.1:144806-216398 GCA_002778355.1 Clitarchus hookeri | reverse complement strand
TTATCGACCTAGGGTGAAATTTATTAAATTACTAATATCGCTATAAAAAAATAAGGGTTGGTGGTAGAAGGGTGAAATTTTGGAGGGTGTGTATTTTTTGATGCCACATCATAAAAAAATTAAAAATAAAAATGTTGTTCAAACAATAAAAAAAATTGTTTGGGGGTGGCCACCCTTATTACTTAGGGGTGCAAAAAATAGATATAAATCTATTCTCAAACCTACCGAGTACACATAAAAAATTTCATAAAAATCGGTCCAGCCGTTTCGGAGGAGTTCAGTGACTAACACTGTGACGGGAGAATTTTATATATTAGAATATATATATATAAAACCTTGTGTCCGTTTGTTCGGTCGCGTGTAACTTCCGAAAAAATCAACCGATTTTCATTCTGTTTTTTATAAACCTTCCTTTCGTTCCCACGAGTGTTTATACACCTTTCTTTTTTATCTGTATTACCTGCAAAGGTACTAAAATCTGCAAAAAGCTCATTATTACCATGCTTTCGCGTCAGGAAGCGCCTTAATAAACAATGCAACGTTAACAATGCAATGTCAACAATGTAAAGTCGCAACCTAGTAACAGATCTATTTATCCATATGAAATGATATATCGATACTTATCGATATAGCGATATATAGATGCATCGATACTTGTAAGTACGTCAATGCTCGATAACCACACAACTTATTCATACGAGCGGAAGATGGTAAAACTAAAAACATTGTATACAAACAAGTTCTTCAATAATAAAGATTTTGAAAATACGTATACTTCTTTCAATTAATTTCACAGAAGTGAACAGAACCAAAATATTTTGTGCCACAGCAACGCGTGGCAGGGTTAGCTAGTTCTGCATAAAAGTGATTATGTTTGTCTCTTATTATGAGGTCTGCAGTGCCCATTCCAAAAACATCAGTAAAATAAATGTAACATGCTGAAAATTTATATTTGAACTCAATGATGGATCACAAATAATAATGCTCCTCTCTGATGACGTCATTTTCAAGAACACGAATAAACCAGTTTCTATCAGATTGTCTCTCTTGCATCTTCCTCAAGCCAATATATATATATATATATATATATACTTATATTTTTTTTTTTTACAGTAATAAACTCGGATTTCTCTTAAACGTCTGCAATAACAACATAAAATAAAACGAAAAGCAATGCTTACATTGTTTACAAGGAAAAACAATTTTAAATTCTACGAGGACATTGAAAGAAAATGCAAGTATGTGTAGCTCAGAAATGAGTATTTCATTTCAAAATAATTAATTCAGAAAAGTACTTCATATTTCCTATTTAAGTAATTAATATATATATTTTGTTAATTAGGTGTTACAAAATTCTCGTACATTAAATATTATGCACAGAATAGCGCAGGTAGTAATAGTATAAAGTGAACACTTTAGAAGCAACAATAAATTTGTAAGATAATTTAAAAATTAGACCCTCGCTTTGTAAATATGCAGGTTGTTTGTACTAAATACAAAATTTAATTAGAATATGATGACTGAAAATTATAAGCAGAAAAACTTTAAATTCAAAAGGNGTTTGTACTAAATACAAAATTTAATTAGAATATGATGACTGAAAATTATAAGCAGAAAAACTTTAAATTCAAAAGGAGAAAAATGCTAATATTACAATGCAGGATGTCAAAAAAAATGTATTTATATATATTTTAATTGTAACTAATTTCAGAGGGAAAAAATATCTGGATAGAGTAACCAAGTCAATGAAAAGCAAGCAAAAATTAATAATAAAAATTAATGAAAAAAAAAGTTTTTTAAAACTTACAAAGTTTGTATATTCATACAGATTTACAATAATAAATCTGCATATTGAAATTTGTTTTATAAGTAATTGTGATATAACATATTAACAAATGACAACTCTATATTTAATGATGTTACTATTATGATATAGGTATATATTTCATCCTGTCCTTGTGTAGTGTTTTTNATGACAACTCTATATTTAATGATGTTACTATTATGATATAGGTATATATTTCATCCTGTCCTTGTGTAGTGTTTTTTCTTCTTTCCGCTTTTTTTTTTTAGTCAGCAATGCAATAAAGAAGTTAAATTAAAGTTGGTCAATATTCAGTAAGATACAATCAGTAAACTTCAAAANATGACAACTCTATATTTAATGATGTTACTATTATGATATAGGTATATATTTCATCCTGTCCTTGTGTAGTGTTTTTCTTCTTTCCGCTTTTTTTTGTAGTCAGCAATGCAATAAAGAAGTTAAATTAAAGTTGGTCAATATTCAGTAAGATACAATCAGTAAACTTCAAAAATGTTTTTATAATAGTCACATTACGAGATAATTACTACAAGTATATGGCTCTAGATTCTATCACCTCGTGCAATGTGGCACGCTATCACTGGAAGATAACTGCTTAGTAATATACTGTATTTCAGCTCCTGGCTATACAGAGTGCGTTAGCAAAACCTGCACATTTACAACGTCAAAAATTACTTGACGAAAATTCTCCATACCTTTAAAATATCTGTGTATAAAATGAAGTTCCCGACTGACTCACTCAATCGCTCACTAACTCACTCACTCACTCATTTATCAAAATACAGCCAAAACCCTTGAATGCAAAAATATGAAAATTTAGGAATGATTTCCTCTTCGGGTGTAGACACCTACTTAGAGCGGATTTTTCTAAATTCAATCTCTACGAGGGTTTAAAGTGGTAAAATGTGTTTTGGAGGAAGAATTCTCAGTACGTAATTTACCCAATGATATTTCGCTGTGCTCTTAGATTCAAAACGTAGCCTATGCAAATACCTAAAAATTGATTTCAGGATATTTTAAAATCAACCCCTAACATGGTGAAAAGGAGTAAAGTGTGTTTTGAGGACTCCTCAGTAGCTCACAAATCCGATAAGATAAAATTATGCTCTATGTTTTAATCTCTCTACATAAAAAGATAAATTCTTCACTGACTCATGAACGTGCAGCCCAAAACGTTGGACCTAAAACTATTAGGTGTTTTGAGTGATCCCTTTTTAGGGAGTGTACATCCATCAAAAATGAATTTTTCGAAATTCGTCCCTCGAGGTTAGTCAGCAATGCAATAAAGAAGTTAAATTAAAGTTGGTCAATATTCAGTAAGATACAATCAGTAAACTTCAAAAATGTTTTTATAATAGTCACATTACGAGATAATTACTACAAGTATATGGCTCTAGATTCTATCACCTCGTGCAATGTGGCACGCTATCACTGGAAGATAACTGCTTAGTAATATACTGTATTTCAGCTCCTGGCTATACAGAGTGCGTTAGCAAAACCTGCACATTTACAACGTCAAAAATTACTTGACGAAAATTCTCCATACCTTTAAAATCTCTGTGTATAAAATGAAGTTCCCGACTGACTCACTCAATCGCTCACTAACTCACTCACTCACTCATTTATCAAAATACAGCCAAAACCCTTGAATGCAAAAATATGAAAATTTAGGAATGATTTCCTCTTCGGGTGTAGACACCTACTTAGAGCGGATTTTTCTAAATTCAATCTCTACGAGGGTTTAAAGTGGTAAAATGTGTTTTGGAGGAAGAATTCTCAGTAGGTCATTTACCCAATGATATTTCGCTGTGCTCTTAGATTCAAAACGTAGCCTATGCAAATACCTAAAAATTGATTTCAGGATATTTTAAAATCAACCCCTAACATGGTGAAAAGGAGTAAAGTGTGTTTTGAGGACTCCTCAGTAGCTCACAAATCCGATAAGATAAAATNACCCCTAACATGGTGAAAAGGAGTAAAGTGTGTTTTGAGGACTCCTCAGTAGCTCACAAATCCGATAAGATAAAATAATGCTCTATGTTTTAATCTCTCTGCATAAAAAGAGAAATTCTTCACTGACTCATGAACGTGCAGCCCAAAACGTTGGACCTAAATCTATAAGGTGTTTTGAGTGATCCCTTTTTAGGGAGTGTACATCCATCAAAAATGAATTTTTCGAAATTAGTCCCTCGAGGNAAGGTGTTTTGAGTGATCCCTTTTTAGGGAGTGTACATCCATCAAAAATGAATTTTTCGAAATTAGTCCCTCGAGGCAATGAAAATGTGTATGTTAAGTCTGCTACCTATTCAGTACTGAAATTGCTTACATACGCCCATAGTAAAAATTAAGTTGGCAATCCTAGAACCTGAAGGGAAAATTACTAATGTGTTGTACAAAGAGGTTCTTTGGTTTTAAAAAAACTATTTTAGTTATGCCCTACTTGGTACACGCGACGAAGCCGCAGACGCGATGCTAGTCATTCACAAATGCAGAACTGTTTTGTTTGATAAATATTTCATGACATTATAATAAAGCTCCAGATGCTTAAATACTTTTTTTTAATAATTATTTTTGCAGTCTTGTGTTACAGACGCTCTAAAAAGGTTTCATAATAGTTTAAGCACCCTTCATGGCAGTGTCAAATTGTACCTTACTATTCCCCCGTATAAAGGTATTGTGGTAGGATGTTCATCATATTTTTTTAGCATCGTTATTTATATTTTAAAACATATTTTCCCCCAGGATTATGATTTTTATCACAAACTGTATGTGGCCAAATTGAAATTTCATATTTTTGTTTCTTTTTATGGTTTACCCTCTTCAGATACCTACATAAATAATATATTTACATATAAGCTAATAATAATTATTTGCAATTTTAAAAATATTATGAAAAATTATATTTTGATCCGTTAATTTTCTTGCTAAATTAAAAGGAAAATTTAAATTAGATGATTTCAGATTACGTCACAGTCNATATTTTGATCCGTTAATTTTCTTGCTAAATTAAAAGGAAAATTTAAATTAGATGATTTCAGATTACGTCACAGTCCAAGTTTTATTCTTACAGAATGGCGAACTTTACTACATCGGACAGCGTTTCTGAAAGCGTGGATACAGCGGCTTGCAAACAACTCTGCTACTTCTGCGATGTCCTCGCGCTGAAGCACTACTTAGCACAAAACTAGACTGTTTATGCCGTAGTTCGGGCTGGGGAGACGCGTACCTTGCTTACCGTCTGCTGTAACATGAAGACATTTCCNATATTTTGATCCGTTAATTTTCTTGCTAAATTAAAAGGAAAATTTAAATTAGATGATTTCAGATTACGTCACAGTCTAAGTTTTATTCTTACAGAATGGCGAACTTTACTACATCGGACAGCGTTTCTGAAAGCGTGGATACAGCGGCTTGCAAACAACTCTGCTACTTCTGCGATGTCCTCGCGCTGAAGCACTACTTAGCACAAAACTTGACTGTTTATGCCGTAGTTCGGGCTGGGGAGACGCGTACCTTGCTTACCGTCTGCTGTAACATGAAGACATTTCCTGTCGACGCGAGGCTTCCCTACGTTGTTCGGGCTGGGGAGACGCGTACCTTGCTTACCGTCTGCTGTAACATGAAGACATTTCCTGTCGACGCGAGGCTTCCCTACGTTGTTCGGGCTGGGGAGACGCGTACCTTGCTTACCGTCTGCTGTAACATGAAGACATTTCCTGTCGACGCGAGGCTTCCCTACGTTGTTCGGGCTGGGGAGACGCGTACCTTGCTTACCGTCTGCTGTAACATGAAGACATTTCCTGTCGACGCGAGGCTTCCCTACGTTGTTCGGGCTGGGGAGACGCGTACCTTGCTTACCGTCTGCTGTAACATGAAGACATTTCCTGTCGACGCGAGGCTTCCCTACGTTGTTCGGGCTGGGGAGACGCGTACCTTGCTTACCGTCTGCTGTAACATGAAGACATTTCCTGTCGACGCGAGGCTTCCCTACGTTGTTCGGGCTGGGGAGACGCGTACCTTGCTTACCGTCTGCTGTAACATGAAGACATTTCCTGTCGACGCGAGGCTTCCCTACGTTGTTCGGGCTGGGGAGACGCG
This sequence comes from Clitarchus hookeri, assembly GCA_002778355.1. Classification (NCBI taxonomy): domain Eukaryota; kingdom Metazoa; phylum Arthropoda; class Insecta; order Phasmatodea; family Phasmatidae; genus Clitarchus; species Clitarchus hookeri. Next base: position 210,475 of record NQII01004307.1, on the reverse strand, counting down.
TACCTTGCTTACCGTCTGCTGTAACATGAAGACATTTCCTGTCGACGCGAGGCTTCCCTACGTTGTTCGGGCTGGGGAGACGCGTACCTTGCTTACCGTCTGCTGTAACATGAAGACATTTCCTGTCGACGCGAGGCTTCCCTACGTTGTTCGGGCTGGGGAGACGCGTACCTTGCTTACCGTCTGCTGTAACATGAAGGCATTTCCTGTCGACGCGAGGCTTCCCTACGTTGTTCGACCTTTCCTATTTAATAAAAAATGGAGAAGTGGCCGTTTGGAAATGTTTACCGCTGACTGTTTCAGTTCCGTTTACTGTTGTAAAGGTTTTTAGTGTATCCTGGAAGACCTGAAGTCAATATGCTTTTTGGCGTATCTCCAGCGTGTACATTTTATTTTGGATTTTACGAACGTACCGAAAATCGCACATTCGGGCCGAAATTGTTTGTGCCATAAACTAGGTTCAAACGTTCCCCTCTGGCATTAAACAATACACTTTCTAAGTAGTTACGCGAGCTCTGTCAACAAACTTAATACCCCCCTACCCCTCCCAAAAAAGGGTAGAATAAATCAGAGACTTGCTAAAACGTTATAAAATGTAAATAAATATCTAAATAATAAGTTTACAAAACTGACAAGACGCGCCATAAGATAAACATTGAGAGATACGTTTTCAGACTTACCATATAAGTTTTCTGTAGTAACAGTAGGGAATTACACAAATATTATTATCTAACAGCAAATACTGTGATCAGCAACGTTGTTGTAATTTGTTGAACAACTAATTGTAACATGAACTTTAACAAGCTGTTAAAGTAGTAAGGGATCAATTATAATCACTTAACTTTAAATTTTTTGGGGAAGAAAAATTGTATTTTAAAAATAAATATAAACACGTATAGATACTTTTATTTCTTCTGCTCTCTCTCTCTCTCTCTCTCTCTCTCTCTCTCTCTCTCTGAAAGCTTAAAATATTATATATATAAAAACCTTGTGTCGGTTTGTTCGGACGCGTGAAACTTCCGAAAAAATCAACCGATTTTCATTCTGTTTTTTATAACCTTACTTTCGTTCCCACGAGAATTTATACACCTTCCTTTTTTATCTGTATTACCTGCAAAGGTACTAAAATCTGCAAAAAAGTCATTATTACCATGCTTTCGCGTCAGGAAGTGCCTTAGTCAACAATGCAACGTCAAGAATGCAATGTCAACAATGTAAAGTCGCAACCTAGCAACAGATCTGAATATCAATATAAAAACGATATATCGATATATCGATACTTATAAGTACGTCAATGCTCGATATATCAGTACTAATATAGGTATATGTCGATACTTATCGACAAGCGAACATGTCACATACAAATATTTGGGTGTAACATTACACGAAAATCAAGCGNACAATGCAATGTCAACAATGTAAAGTCGCAACCTAGCAACAGATCTGACTATCAATATAAAAACGATATATCAATATATATCGATACTTATAAGTACGTCAATGCTCAATATATCAGTACTAATATATATGTCGATACTTATCGACAAGCGAACATGTCACATACAAATATTTGGGTGTAACATTACACGAAAATCAAGCGGTAAATTATCCGCCAGAATTTCTAAATTTGCTTGATGTTCCAGGATTGCCTCCACATATACATAGGAGTGCCAGTCGTTTTACTTCGTATCATCAATCTACTAAAACTTTGCAACGGCACACGCCTTGCAATAAAAAAAATTATGTGCAATACTATAGANCCATAAAAAAATTATGTGCAATACTATAGAAGCTACCATCTCTAAAGGTGATTTCAAAGGAGAAGATGTGTTTCTTCCCGGAATTCCATTTATTTCATCAGAAATTCCCTTTCACTTTAAAAGAACACAGTTTCCAGTCAGATTGGCATTTGCAATGACAATGAATAAAGATCAAGGTCAGTCATTGCAAATGTGCGGAATAGATTTAGAAACGGAATTTTTTTCGCACGGCCAATTGTATGTGTCGTGTTATAGAGTAGGAAAACCGCACAACTTATTCATACGCGCGGAAGATGTAAAACTAAAAACATTGTATGCAAAAAAGTACTTCAATAATAAAGATTTTGAAAATACACATACTTCTTTCAATTAATTTCACAGAAATGAATCTAACCAAAATNCAATAAAAAAAATTATGTGCAATACTATAGAAGCTACCATCTTGAAAGGTGATTTCAAAGGAGAAGATGTGCTTCTTTCCGGAATTCCATTTATTGCATCAGAAATTCCCTTTCACTTTAAAAGAACACAGTTTCCAGTCAGATTGGCATTTGCAATGACAATGAATAAAGATCAAGGTCAGTCATTGCAAATGTGCGGAATAGATTTAGAAACGGAATTTTTTTCGCACGGCCAATTGTATGTGTCGTGTTATAGAGTAGGAAAACCGCACAACTTATTCATACGCGCGGAAGATGTAAAACTAAAAACATTGTATGCAAAAAAGTACTTCAATAATAAAGATTTTGAAAATACACATACTTCTTTCAATTAATTTCACAGAAATGAATCTAACCAAAATATTTTATGCCATAGCAACGCGTGGCAGGGATAGCTTGTATTAAAATAAAATATATTGTTAGGGCATTATGAAACTGGTATTCTCATTAGTACGCATACTTGTCCAGAGGTGTGATACTAAGCATGTAGTAGTGCAATTCTGCCCGCCGGGATAGTTCTAATTGCGCAACATATAAAAGGATCATATTAACGTCATCTGACTTGTTACTTTCGTACATCTGTACATTGGGAATATGTTCGGCATTTAATGATAAAATACGCATATTTCACACCTACTGCGGCGTATTTTAAGCGCCAGTAAGTCAGGCAGGTGGGCGAGAACTGGGTTTTAACTTGTGCACTTCAGTTTGTATTCCAGTTGTTGAATAACCGGTGTACTATAGCTTTGTTAAATAGATTCTAATTGTTGAATATAAAATTTAGTATTACTTTGTGTAATTATCGTATAGTAACGTACATTGTCTTCAAATTACTCTTACTAGACTATCCACGCCCTACCTGATACAGATAGTTTATTTCTTCATTTCAGGTATACGTGTATATTTTAGCTGTATGAGACGTCTCTGTTGACACTGTTGATTGCAATTTAACATTAGCGTGATTTTTCGAAGCTATACATTAAACACTATGATAGAAACTTGCCACGAGCTTTGCTTCAAACGTTCAACCGCTACGTTCCTGTCACCGTTTAAGGGCGCAGACTACATAGACTTCCAAATTTAGCTCAGGTTTACAATCGTATATAGACAATTCGCGGTTTATTCACACTTTTTGAATTATACATTTGATAAATCACCTCATATACGACATGTTTGGTTGNTGAATAAAGATCAAGGGCAGTCATTGCAAATGTGCGGAATAGATTTAGAAACGGAATTTTTTTCTCACGGCCAATTGTATGTGTCGTGTTATAGAGTAGGAAAACCGCACAACTTATTCATACGCGCGGAAGATGTAAAACTAAAAACATTGTATGCAAACAAGTACTTCAATAATAAAGATTTTGAAACTACACATACTTCTTCCAATTAATTTCACAGAAATGAATCTAACCAAAATATTTTATGCCATAGCAACGCGTGGCAGGGATAGCTAGTATTAAAATAAAATATATTGTTAGGGGATTATGAAACTGGTATTCTCATTAGTACGCATACTTGTCCAGAGGTGTGATACTAAGCATGTAGTAGTGCAATTCTGCCCGCCGGGATAGTTCTAATTGCGCAACATATAAAAGGATCATATTAACGTCATCTGACTTCTTACTTTCGTACATCTGTACATTGGGAATATGTTCGGCATTTAGTGATAAAAGACGCATATTTCACACCTACTGCGGCGTATTTTAAGCGCCAGTAAGTCAGGCAAGTGGGCGAGAACTGGGTTTTAACTTGTGCACTTCAGTTTGTATTCCAGTTGTTGAATAACAGGTGTACTATAGCTTTGTTAAATAGATTCTAATTGTTGAATAAAAAATTTAGTATTACTTTGTGTAATTATCGTATAGTAACGTACATTGTCTTCAAATTACTCTTACTAGACTATCCACGCCCTACCTGATACAGATAGTTTATTTCTTCATTTCAGTTATACGTGTATATTTTAGCTGTATGAGACGTCTCTGTTGACACTGTTGATTGCAATTTAACATTAGCGTGATTTTTCGAAGATATACATTAAACACTATGATAGAAACTTGCCATGAGCTTTGCTTCAAACGTTCAACCGCTACGTTCCGGTCGCCGTTTAAGGGCGCAGACTACATAGACTTCCAAATTTAGCTCAGGTTTACAGTCGTATTTAGACAATTCGCGGTTTATTCACACTTTTTGAATTATACATTTGATAAATCACCTCATATACGACATGTTTGGTTNATAGACAATTCGCGGTTTATTCACACTTTTTGAATTATACATTTGATAAATCACCTCATATACGACATGTTTGGTTGTTTCCTAAATATGTCATGTGTCTCACCCTCCCCCGACCATCATCCTGCAGATACCACATCCACACCCTCCCATTTCCCACTCACCCACGTCCATCTTCAACTCTCATCTCACCCCCTCTCCCAACCCTAGCAATTATTAAGAAACATTACGAAAAATCTAAAAAATCGTGAAACATAATGCTCTAACCTACCCCTCACTCATCCCAGCACCTTCACCTCGCCCTTTCCCCGGCCACCAGGCAATTATCATAAAATCGTAAAAATAAAAAAATATAAAAAAATTGAGGAATATATAACATTAACATCAGAACCATGGTTAGAACAGTGGACAAGACCAACCGACCATACCATCCACCTAGACCAACAGTCTAAGACTACTACAAACCAACCATACCAGCCCACCACAAGAACCAACCATACCAGCCGACCATATGAACGAACCATACCAGCTGGCTATACGAACCGAAAATACGAATCATCCATACCAAACACCCATTCCATCCAACCAGACCAACAACTCATCCAACTCAAACAATGAGCAAGACCAACCATGTGAACCGACCATACCACCCGGCCATACGAATGGACCATACGAACCANCAACTCAAACAATGAGCAAGACCAACCATGTGAACCGACCATACCACCCGGCCATACGAATGGACCATACGAACCACCTGTACAGACCAGCCTCACAAGCCATCCATATTAGTCGTTTACTTGAAAAAGTCATACCAAACAACCACATGAACCAATCATACTAGCCAGACATACGAACCAACCATACTGGGTATCTGTGAGAACCAACCAAAAACCAACTTAAAATATTCTAGAGTGAAATGTATTGATATAATGATTTTATCAATAAGAGATGCATTCATCTTTTCATGTTGCAATATTTATATTTTTGAATTTAATGGAAAATACAAAAGTCACAAATGCGCTGAAAACGCGTTCATTTATTTAATTTAACTCCTTATAGAAATTATAGAAAAGTTCCTTTTACTTTTAAGTAACTTTTTCTTATATAAACAATATTTATTTAGTCTGATGGTAATCTGCTGTTATAATGATTTGTTCCACTGTTTTCCCAGCACGTAATTTACATGCATTTTACTTACATAACAAATGGTAGCAGTTTTCGTTAACAGTAGTGGCACGCTACGACTGACACACGTGTGTTGTAAGATACGAGTGCGCGTAGCATTACGTCGCTGCGGGCAATCAACAAACTTCACTCTAATGAGTATCCTACCTTATTTTAACTTTTCATTTGCAGACTGTGGTAAATTAGTCTCGTGGTTATGTAATATTACACTACTCAGGAAATTTTGGTCAGTTATTTAATATTTGTTTATGCCAAAACATACTGCGGGAATGTTGAGAATGTTACTTAAACATGCTAGTTTTGTAGAATTTCCACCTATGTTCAAAATAATATTCTGCACATGAATCTATAAGTAATAGTGATAAATTAAATCTACTGAAACGATCATATTATCTTAAATAAGTAACTTCATTGCAGTTCTACTCGAAAATAAACGTAATATTTAACACTACCAAAAATCGTTTATATTGTTTATGTAAATGCATTCAATAACGGAAATACTTTCTTCACGTGATGTTATATTCAAAGAAAAAATATGCTATAAAATGATGTACAAAAATGTCCTTCCATGCTAAAACTTTACCGCCCAGATGCATTGCCCTATATACATTATTTTATTTTGCGCTGCTACGAGCAAATCTTGGAAATAAATTGGCCAAACATTTCCACGGTATACTACGAAAAAACGTAGCAGAATGTAAGTTTTTTTAACATTTGTTTAGGTATTATAAAAGACGTAAGTAATTGAACGTTTATGATACATAGACGACTTCGGTGCCCATTCATGACGCATTTCTTTAGTGTTAGGCGCAGCTACTGGCATTCTTCTGAAACTGATACTGTAAGGCTAATGTGATAATATCTGTGCAAAGTAGAGCAGCAGCTTTCGGACCGGGGAATGTGTCGAATTTCTGGAAGTTTCGCCCATTTATTGGAATTCTCGAACAATAATAATAGTCCGTCCAGCTACGAATGTGTGAAAAAATACTGTCGGTGTATAGTTGTGTCTACCAATGTCTGCAATTTCACGCCAATTTCCAAACACACCATGGCAAAATATTTTGTAATAGACACACAATTTTTGTGGCTACCACGAAATCATTTTTTCAGTGATTGTGTAAACANCAACTCAACCAATGAGCAAGACCAACCATGTGAACCGACCATACCACCCGGCCATACGAATGGACCATACGAACCATCTGTACAGACCAGCCTCACGAGCCATCCATATTAGTCGTTTACTTGAAAAAGTCATACCAAACAACCATATGAACCAATCATACTAGCCAGACATACGAACCAACCATACTGGGTATCTGTGAGAACCAACCAAAAACCAACTTAAAATATTCTAGAGTGAAATGTATTGATATAATGATTTTATCAATAAGAGATGCATTCATATTTTCATGTTGCAATATTTATATTTTTGAATTTAATGGAAAATACAAAGGTCACAAATGCGCTGAAACGCGTTCATTTATTTAATTTAACTCCTAATAGAAATTATAGAAAAGTTCTTTTTACTTTTAAGTAACTTTTTCTTATATAAACAATATTTATTTAGTCTGATGGTAATCTGCTGTTATAATGATTTGTTCCACTGTTTTCCCAGCACGTAATTTACATGCATTTTACTTACATAACAAATGGTAGCAGTTTTCGTTAACAGTAGTGGCACCCTACGACTGACACACGTGTGTTGTAAGATACGAGTGCGCGTAGCATTACGTCGCTGCGGGCAATCAACAAACTTAACTCTAATGAGTATCCTACCTTATTTTAACTTTTCATTTGCAGACTGTGGTAAATTAGTCTCGTGGTTATGTAATATTACACTACTCAGGAAATTTTGGTCAGTTATTTAATATTTGTTTATGCCAAAACATACTGCGGGAATGTTGAGAATGTTACTTAAACATGCTAGTTTTGTAGAATTTCCACCTATGTTCAAAATAATATTCTGCACATGAATCTATAAGTAATAGTGATACATTAAATCTACTGAAACGATCATATTATCTTAAATAAGTATCTTCATTGCAGTTATACTCGAAAATAAACGTAATATTTAACACTACCAAAAATCGTTTATATTGTTTATGTAAATGCATTCAATAACGGAAATACTTTCTTCGCGTGATGTTATATTCAAAGAAAAAATATGCTATAAAATGATGTACAAAAATGTCCTTCCATGCTAAAACTTTACCGCCCAGATGCATTGCCCTATACACATTATTTTATTTTGCGCTTCTACGAGCAAATCTTGGAAATAAATTGGCCAAACATTTCCACGGTATACTACGAGAAAACGTAGCAGAATGTAAGTTTTTTTTAGCATTTGTTTAGGTATTATAAAAGACGTAAGTAATTGAACGTTTATGGTACATAGACGACTTCGGTGCCCATTCATGACGCATTTCTTTAGTGTTAGGCGCAGCTACTGGCATTCTTCTGAAACTGATACTGTAAGGCTAATGTGATCATATCTGTGCAAAGTAGAGCAGCAGCTTTCGGACCTGGGAATGTGTCGAATTTCTGGAAGTTTCGCCCATTTATTGGAATTCTCGAACAATAATAATAGTCCGTCCAGCTACGAATGTGTGAAAAAATACTGTCGGTGTATAGTTGTGTCTACCAATGTCTGCAATTTCACGCCAATTTCCAAACACACCCTGGCAAAATATTTTGTAATAGACACACAATTTTTGTGGCTACCACGAAATCATTTTTTCAGTGATTGTGTAAACAATAGCTATAGTGCTCTCGATTTGTTACCAAAACACTTGAGATCTAATTGGTGATTAATCCCTTGTTCTTAGCTAATTAAAGAAAGAAAAGTGGGTGAGAAGTGAAAAGAGGGTTAAAATGTTTCTCCTCTGGAGAAACCTTTATTGGCTGTGACTTAATTCTCTCGATTCACTTTTTATTCGCCGTGGACGCGATGGAGAGGTAAAAAGAGTTGCATTTTTACAGCTATTTCTGTCCCTGGAAACTTCTCAACACAACGTGGAACAAGTGTAACGAAACGTTGTTCGTCAGATGTCCATTTTTTCCTGATGTCTTTCTAGAAATCGATGAGGAAATATTCGTATTATCTTGCAAGTGCCGCCTTCTTGGACCGTGAAACGGTTAGCAGAGCTTAAGTAAAAACCATTTATTTAAATATTTTTTAACGAGTCAGAGTGACGTTGGCCTATGAAAAACACACAGGCACTATTAATTTATCAAGGACTAGTTTCCGTTTTCAATTTCCGATTGCAATTTGTATAAAACGTCCAAAACGAACGTTTTATCGTGATATTTTTAAAATTGATATATTAAAATTAGTAAAGGAACGTGTAACCCACCTTTATCTTAATAATTTCGCCTTAAAATGATCGCGTTACCACTGAAAGTCTGATAAAGGCAGGTCTCGACTGCATGCTGGTTCAAAGGCAGAGGGTATGATGGAGCATGCGTGGTATGCGTGTCTCGGTCGTTCTTAGTTCTCCATCGCTCGTAGGTCTCGTACATCGCGTTCAGGTGTGCGGTTTTCTTAACTGAGGGACACAGCAGTTGGAAAAGTGCAAATAAACAGCTTCAGGAAATAGCTCGTGGCAAGTTCGCTGAAGTGCGCTCTCAAGGCGAGGTGCCGTCTTCGAGTCTAGGTTAAGGTATGGCTCTCTGAACTGTTTTAGATGTAAGTTTACGTTGATTCAGTAAGTAAGCTGCCATTTGTCAACTTTCCGGAATAAAAACAGGCAGTTAAAAAGCAATGACAAAGTATACACTTACTGAGGGTTTTTTGCTCATAAAACCGAATTAACTCACCCATTCGTTTGTAACGAAATAACGAAGTCTTCAACAATAAAAAACAAACTGCAGAGAATTGTGTATGTTGGTTGAGCTGTGACGCAAATAAGAGAATGAGAGCTATAACGAGGCTGCTTTGTGTAAGCTGACTAAGCCTTCCTGTACAGGTAGCCTTGTGTGTTTGCCAGTTATCTCCCCTAGGTACATGTACTTCTCTACGCAGTCTTACTTACATATTTGCACTTCTTATTAGCTGCCAGATCTGAATTATACGAGTCTCATATTATACGAGATTTACCTTGCGTATTTCATTTTGGCGGTGGTGTTTAATTAGACTGTTAAAGGAAACACATTTTCTGCAATCCTTTGATTAATGAACACTGCAGTATTAATATTATGATACGAAAGCTAAGATCCAAATAACGAATTTCCCCTTAAAGTTTACTTAAATTAATATCTGAGAGAAATACTCTCCCTTAAGAAATATGGATATGCTAACATGAAAATCATGAATTATTTCAGGGGATCACAGCTTATTTAATATCTGTAATGTTGTCTAACGAAGCACAGAAATAAAATACAATCTAGTATTCATCCTTACAATATTTAGTTTTTTAATTTCTTATTATAACTATACATTTTTAAACAATGTTTGCTATTTCACAATATTTACTGATTTTTTAGAATTACAAATTTGTTCGCTCTTGTACTGAGTAGTAACGTGTGTAATCGGCAAACATTTCTTTAATATAAGGTTTCTAAATTTTTTTTTGGTTGAAAATACAACAATTTCATTGGGAATTTCAGTTAGGCTGAACTTTGAAGTACGAATCCACGAATGAGCGCAGCCCTGAATTAATAGAATTTCTTTCGNAGATAATCGAGTTCGGTAGGCCTCTACTGAATCTTAATATATTTGTGATTACGAAGACCATGCTTAAATGCTTAAAGTTATTTTGGTTCCAGCAGAGATTTTTGAATGATTTTGGTTATTGCGTCAACTTGACGTATCCGACTCTTCATTCCACGCTATTTCACATCCCCCATATTTCAGCAAAACAATGGTAGATTTGAGAACTTGTAGCAAAGGAGTGCNTGACGTATCCGACTCTTCATTCCACGCTATTTCACATCCCCCATATTTCAGCAAAACAATGGTATATTTGAGAACTTGTAGCAAAGGAGTGCTTGTCTGACTTCACGAAGGCCCAATCAATTTGTGATATGTAGCGTTTAAAAGTACAAACTTAGCTACTAAATTGTAGGCTAAGTTGTGTTAGCGTGTTTACTGTTTCTACGAGAGTATTGAGAGGAACGAAGCGGGTAACATTTTAATGATGTTCACACGTACCTGTATTTTCTAATTCTTTGTCGCGTAGCGAAGTCTGAGAAGAGGTGACTTCTAAAATGCTCATTTCTAGCGGTTTTAGTGTATGCGTCAGGCTTTGCCAAAGTGACTTCAATGTAATGGTTCGTGCCCAACTTCCGTCATGAATAAACGTATGAGCACTGATTCCATTAACTAATGGCGCGGAGATGTCCCCTACGTAGATAGACTTTCTTTGCGCAATTTTACGAATCTAAAGCGATCGAGAGACGAAATAATTTTTTCCAGGTTTTCAGGATATTTTATTGTTTCGTGACATTGTATCAATGATAACTTAAATAAAATGACAAATAATTTGAAAATTAATATTCATGTAAATACCGTACACTCTAAAAAAAATCCTGGTAAATTAAATTTGAAGTTTTTAACCCATATATAGTATGGAAATAATACCACACATATTGCTACAAATATGGAATGTTTAGAGTCACTTCTACACAAAGTTGGGAAGTTTCCTACGCATTTTACTATTATCTGAGCAAATGTACGAACGCTAACATTAATGTCCGGGAAATAACTTTACCATTCGCGCTTTCTCACACTACGTATACACTCATATTAGTCCAGTCAATAAAGAAGTTGTAGGCGGAAATGTCAGGACGACAAGAATTGACGTCAGGGCTTGGTTTAGACTAGTTAGGAGGTAAGCATACTAAAAGTCCTGGGACCCAGGACCTTGACAAGACTTAGAGGGGGGGAGGAGAAGGTCTCGTTTTTCGGTTTTTCGCATATATCTCAAAAACGGTCAGTCGTAGCGTCAAAAGTACCCTATACAAAATAAAAGAAAATTAAATTTCCGATATGAATATATGTATTAATTTTATTTCGTTTCTGTTATAATTTAGGATATATTTGCTTGCCAAAATCACCAATTTACAAAAAAAAATTTACTCGCGTTTTTTACCAACTTTTTGTTTATCTTTTTTGCCGTTCATTTGAAAAGAAATATTTTCAGATAAGAAGTTGTAGAGCATTACATTTCCCATATGAGTATATTATTCAATACTTTATCTTCAACTGACCAAAGCAATTCAAAAATGTTGTGCTAAATCTGAGATACATGACATGAAACCATGTATTGCACCGTGTTACATTGGGAAAAGGTATTTATACAATAAAAACCACCATTCATTTAAACTCAATAATTATAATAAAAAATTAAGAAAATAATAATGTAATAAAAATTGAATTAAAAAAATAGCAAAATGACTATAATAGTACAAGTAATAATTATGATTAAGAATAATATGAATAATTGGGAAATTAGAGCAATTTGCTTCTTTTGGAGCGGGGAGGTTCAGGTTGGGGCTCGTACTCCTCGTCCTTATCCTCGATAATTTCTTCCATATTATCGTTCGATTCCTCAACGAGTGTGGGAGGAAGTTGAAGTTCTTCATCATCTTCATCGTCATTTTCTAATAGAAGTACGCCGTTGAACAATTACCATGGCTGTTGGGGCAAACGGGAGAGCATTTCAGGAATGCTTTCCTGCACCCACATTTACCACTGCTGCAGTCTTTAGTGCTCCGGCAAAAAATCATTTTCAAAATATCGTCTGGTGCGACGGGATCTTCAGTTTGCACAGGAGCGAGATAATTGCCTGGCGTACGTGCCCACCCCACAGTTCAGGGGGTAGCTCGTTCCCTAACCACTACTGTACTTGATGGTAGGTTCGGTATGAATGCTGCTTAGCTGCCCCCTCGGTCGGTGGCAGTGATGAGATGTCAGGTTTTATATTGAATACTGACTTCACACATGCTTGATAGCGGTAAAGGTTCAGGGATGTTTCTTAGCGATTGCACCATACCATCTCAAGAGACATTTCTTCCCCTCTTCCTCAACCTGAGAGTGTGTTGAATTAGAATTTACAAGCACTTCAGGGGCTTTGTGAATTTCACGGTTCTTTTGGCATAACTTAATAAAACCAACTTTGCTCTTTCTGAATGCTGCTGAGGTTGTATTGCAGCCTGCGAATACGTGTAGGAACAGAATGTCCTTAAGCCCTAGTTGTTCCATCTCTTTTGTGGAATGTATATAGGTCTTGATTTTTCCACGGCCCGGTTTTATTAATAAGATGTCTCGGTCAGGTGGCGTCTTTGCCATTACGAGAACTACTAGATCAACATCTTCTCCGATGAAAGCAACAGTGGATTTTTCTGATGGTTTGGATTTGTCAATGGCTGTCGTAACAATTAACAAGTCAGCATCTCTTGGAGCTTGTCGGCTCTCAATTCCACTTTCGTTGAGTTGTGATTGGAGTAGGGTAATCAGCTTGCTTTAATTGTACTTATTGGAGAGGAAGTGATATTGTTTGACGGTTATTTCACTGTTTAAATTAAAGTTAATATCTACTAAATTCTTCATCCGATAGCATCGCTCCTGTTCAGCTGCCTTCGTGCTGTTGTGTGAGTTGGTGTAGCCATCAAATACAACGCAGCAGCTCTTCCCAGGATAGTGGCTTTTGATATATTTGACATAGGCCTCGCAAATAGTGGACACTATGCATGCTCTTAGCCAGATTTCTTTATGCATAAGAAATCCCCCATCAACTACAATGTCAAAGTTTAATGGGTTCCAATCCTTTTTGGTGGTATGAAAAAGGGTGTACATAGCTGATTTCTTTGTCTTCCTCATTCCACATTCATTGAATAAGGCTAATGGAAATGGGGCCAACTTGTATTCCAAATACATATTCAAGTAATCGTCCGTTTTTTTACTGATGGAAATTCTTTGGAAAAGCAGGAAAGGGTCTATCGCAACTGTGTCGTTTTGGATCTTGATTGATGATGTGACAAATGACAGAGGGAGCGCCCGACCTTTTATTGATAGCATAATACCCGAAAATGGCGCACCTTCTATTTTCAGCATCGCCTGCTTTCCAATTGAGACAGCTTCATAGCAGTTTATGACTGTACGGTCTCCCACAACTACTGTAGCTATCGACATGATTTTATTAATTATAGGAAAAGGGGGATGATTATCAAAACATGCTGCTAATTTATTAATGTCACCGGTTTTTCTAGATTTGCGAGTCATACTAAAATGGACATGTTGCTCAGATGAGGAGAAGAGAACACCACAGAACTCTTCCAGTGACGCACAAATGTCATGTGTCGCACTCGTCCCCACAATCCACTTGCTGATCACACTATCTGAGATGACTCGTCCACTCGTTAGGCCAGTATTGGTTTTGAAGGATCTCATTAGTTTGGTTTCAATGGTCATGTCTGACCAAACTCCCGACCAATAGCGATCCGAACCTCACATTGTGAAGTAACCACATTTAGTAAATTTTCTATATTCATCTGCAGTCATTTTGGATGAAATATCCATCATGTCGTGCACACACAGTTGACTAGATTTTGCATACGGGAATTGGCCTGATGCATGAAAGTATGGTATAATTTTTTTACACAATCCAGATGGGCAAACCAATCGCCTGACTGTTCAGCATTAATGAAATATTTTAATTAAATTGACCATTTTGAAATACTGCATCCACAACTTCGCTGTTGGTCCATTTTTACTGAGCTTTTCAACTTTTTCTTCAAACTTGGGGGCCAACAATATCAGATAAGGATTTTCTTTCAGTAAACCTAGTATTGGAGACTCATTCAGAAAATCATTCATTAGTCAATCAATAAATGTTCGTTCTTCAACTGTGACCTCTACTTGGCCGAATATGATATTGGCTAAGGCAGTTTGCACCAACAAGTGCTCTCGCAAAAGNATTCAACTGTGACCTCTACTTGGCCGAATATGATATTGGCTAAGGCAGTTTGCACCAACAAGTGCTCTCGCAAAAGCGTGACATTTTAGAATTTTGTCGACTGAAAGTTGAGCATAGATGGTGCTCAATAGTACTTTGAGACCACTTCCGCCCATGAGGTAGCCGACGCATCCCAAATATGACATTCAAAGGTGAAATCCGCAAGCCGTACCACAGTGTTGGACAGCTGTGAGTCAGATGGAGCTGTTGCAACTATTTCTCTAGCTTTCCAATATAGATCTGGTTAAATGTGACGATAACACAATTCTGCTTGATTATTCTACTATTGTATGACGATTCGGCAGCATACAGTAATAAATTGTGTAGACAGTATCATAATTCTGGGGTGGAGCATTTACGAAAGGAAGATAACTTCTCTCACTAAAACATTATTTTGTGATTGAATTCATAAATCCTTTCCATTCCAGGATTGGAATATTTTGCGACTTAGCAAACAACCATAGCATGTCATGCGGTTGAGGATTTGACGATTCTGGTGGTACTTCCAGGTGTGCCACTACAATGTTCTCTAGACCACTTCCTCGGTCGTTCGACTGGAATATTTCGAGTGGGATGATTCCTAGTCTCCCACACTCATTTGATTTGGGCAGTTTAGTAAGTCTAGGGATTTCAGATCACATTTTGGTTGAACTAGCCGGGGTTATGCACTTCATTCCACCCATTGTGTGAAACTTGTTGTTGCTATCAAGAGTGCATACATTAAAATCTGCGTTGTCAAATACGAATTGGGAGAAAGATCCTTCTTTGAATGCTGGTTTAGTATGGGCCATAGCAGACAGCTCCTAAGTTTGAGCTTCATGGTGACGATAAGCCTAAACTAGCAAGAAGATTCACCAACGATTTTGAACCAAATTTTCTATGAAGGGAAAGGGAAATGCTGTTCAATATGGAGGACATGAAGGTCCGTGGTCGAATACTGGAGATGATGGCATGTGTGCTATAGCGACACATTTTCTCTTAGTTTCATCGACCCTTTTTGTCTTATTTAAAATAACTTCCTCCAGGAACGTTTGTAAGGTTGGAGGAAGATCANACCTAACTTCCTCCAGGAACGTTTGTAAGGTTGGAGGAAGATCATTTACGTCTTTAAGGAAATCAACAGCGGGTGAGTAGGTGGTTGTGTCATAGACTTGCCTCTGAACGTCTTGCCTTATGATCTCAGCTGCTTTTTTCACAATTGTCATATGCTCATCAGTTGATTCCTTCTCCTTATTTTCGTACCATACATTTGTCAAAAGTTTGCACCCCTTTTCTGTAAAAGGGATGATAGGAACATAGAACCGGTTTCTTCCTGGTGTCCATGTGATACGACNTGTAAGGAAATCAACAGCGGGTGAGTAGGTGGTTGTGTCATAGACTTGCCTCTGTACGTCTTGCCTTATGATCTCAGCTGCTTTTTTCACAATCGTCACATGCTCATCAGTTGATTCCTTCTCCTTATTTTCGTACCATACATTTGTCAAAAGTTTGCACCCCTTTTCTGTAAANCATGCTCATCAGTTGATTCCTTCTCCTTATTTTCGTACCATACATTTGTCAAAAGTTTGCACCCCTTTTCTGTAAAAGGGATGATAGGAACATAGAACCGGTTTCTTCCTGGTGTCCATGTGATACGACCTCCATAAGTTTATTTTTGATAGTACTGTCTGCTGGTAATGTNAACCGGTTTCTTCCTGGTGTCCATGTGATACGACCTCCATAAGTTTATTTTTGATAGTACTGTCTGCTGGTAATGTCCCTGATACTACAGCTTTTAATTCATGAAAAGCGAAGTGGCAGTCAGTGTTGTCTTTCATGTACGCTTATATTTCCTTTATAGCTTCAGCAACATGGTCGTCAGTTTCTGCCTGGCTTATTNAGTGTTGTCTTTCATGTACGCTTATATTTCCTTTATAGCTTCAGCAACATGGTCGTCAGTTTCTGCCTGGCTTATTGTTATACTGTACAATGGCCTGAAACATTTACGTAGCTTTAATTTCAGTACTAGTGCGCACTTGTAGACCCAATAGTTATCTCAGAAATGGCATATAGGTACGCAAGCGAAAACTTTAAAATTGACTTAAGAGAAAATGAAAGAAAAACAGTGCAATTACAATTTGTAGGTCAATATTATTTTATTATGAACAAGAAAAGTTTCTAATATAAAACTTTTTTTGAAGTTTCCGGTTTGGAAAATTCCTTGTCGGAAGTACTTGTAGGAGTATATGTCCCTCCTGTTGTNAGTGTTGTCTTTCATGTACGCTTATATTTCCTTTATAGCTTCAGCAACATGGTCGTCAGTTTCTGCCTGGCTTATTTTTATACTGTACAATGGCCTGAAAAATTTACGTAGCTTTAATTTCAGTACTAGTGGGCACTTGTAGACCCAATAGTTATCTCAGAAATGGCATATAGGTACCCAAGCGAAAACTTTAAAATTGGCTTAAGAGAAAATGAAAGAAAAACAGTGCAATTACAATTTGTAGGTCAATAGTATTTTATTATGAACAAGAAAAGTTACTAATATAGAACTTTTTTTGAAGTTTCCGGTTTGGAAAATTCCTTGTCGGAAGTACTTGTAGGAGTATATGTCCCTCCTGTTGTCTCCTGGCTGCTCTCCTGATGATGAGAGGGTGGAGGTTCACTGGGAATGAGTGGCTGAGTTGTGGTGATTGAGATTTCCTTGTCGTCAGAATCCTCTATCTGGGGAACTTGCACTTTGTCGCATTTCCCACCACAGAGGCGGCAAAGGGCTGAGCACTTGAGCCCACCTTTGCGGCAACTGCACCCACCGCTGCATCCTTTCTTGAATTTGCATGATATCATCCGCAGTAAGAGCTGAGGAGCAGGGTCTATGGTTGTGGTGATGGGGGTGAGCCCTTGATCGCCAAGCATCCAACCCCAATCTGTTGGATTCTTGTGGACCCCCAACCACGTCTGAACCTGGTGGTATGTTCTTTGAGAATGGTGAGCTGGCGTGTCTTCTGTTGTGGGGCAAGCGAGCAAGATTGAGCTCGGTGTTGGCTGCTGACTTGAAAAAATGTTATAGGTCTAGTCTGGCATTACTGCATCGCGGGGGGTTATGCACATAATACCTCCCATTTTGTAGAAGGTATTTTCCCCATCCAACGTATTAACATTCACGTCAGCATTGACAAACACAAACTGCATGAAACTCTCTTTTCCAATTGGTGGGGACGACTCTGGCCGCATCAAAGCAGATGTTTCGAGCTGCACTGCCTCACTGTAAGCGCATGAAAATCCTAGAGCTGAGTACATGTTTACAAGATGTTTTGAGCCAAATTTCCTACATAAGTAGGTCCCAACCCCTGTCATAAGTGAAGAAATGAAAGATCGTGGCCGTGCAGCTAATATAAGATCATGTGAAAAGTTACACATTTATTTCTCCACATGTTGAGCACACCTCTCTTGTATTTCAGGATGACGGTCTCATAAAACAGTTTTACAGACTCAGGGATAACGGACTCAACATTNTCTTGTATTTCAGGATGACGGTCTCATAAAACAGTTTTACAGACTCAGGGATAACGGACTCAACATTCTGTAAAAAGTCATCAGACGGTGGATAGTCATTAGTTTCGTACACTTGTGAGCGGATATCTTCCAAAATTATGTCAGCTGCAGCCNTTTTGAGCCAAATTTCCTACATAAGTAGGTCCCAACCCCTGTCATAAGTGAAGAAATGAAAGATCGTGGCCGTGCATCTAATATAAGATCATGTGAAAAGCTACACATCTATTTCTCCACATGTTGAACACACCTCTCTTGTATTTCAGGATGACGGTCTCATAAAACAGTTTTACAGACTCAGGGATAACGGACTCAACATTCTGTAAAAAAATCATCAGACGGTGGATAGTCATTAGTTTCGTACACTTGTGAGCGGATATCTTCCAAAATTATGTCAGCTGCAGCCTTTACAATTCTCAGCCGCTCTTCCTGAACATCACACTTTCTTTCCTCATGACATTTATCATAGAGGATTTTATATTCAGTACTTTTTAAAGTCACCACTGCTCCTTTGCAAGAACCGAGCTCCATAATAATAATCTCCTTCCCAAAGCGTTTGGTGAGGCGAGATTTCACAGTTCGTACAGCTGGCTCACAAGCTCCTTCAATCTGCTTTATTAGATCGTCTAACGAAAACTGGCATTCGTCACTGTCCAAAATGTAATTGTAAATGCACTCCATAGCGTCATCTAACTGTGTAAATGGTCGATATCCCCTTTTATGTCCAGTTTTTGCCCTTTTGACAAATAACTTTTTGTAACACTGGATGTGGTAGCTAGCGTCAGCAGCAACCAAGTCATGTTCAGTTTTGACGCGTTCCATAATCTGTTTCCCCCAATCATCACCTCGCCGTCGAGCTGCATCTAAAATAGTATTCCTCGATTCCAATTTTTCAACTTGGTGGACGGTATTCCTTCTGAAATGAGGGATTTTTTGCTGTAGCCTGAGGAACTCTTCCGTGATATATAAACCACACAAAATACAAATTTTTTTAAGGTCCCAGCCAGTCAAACTTGATCTTGAGGATTGGGGAGGGTCAGGAACGCAATCCCCTCCACGACGAACAGACGCTTCAACATTCTTTTTAGCAATGTACCTCTCTCTACACGTATCATGAACAGTGACTTGATGACGGTTTCGAAGGTAACTCACATTTTCCTGTAGACAACGTTGTTGACTCGCAGTTAGTAGAGTGGAAATGCCTTTTTCTTTCACCAAAACGACTAGGCCTTCATCGAATGTCCTACGACAAATGAAACATATGTCTGGAGGGATAGACATCTCACTGATTTCACAACACACACTCTTGTAAATCTACCACGCAAATGAAGAAGGAATGGCGTGGGACTCGTTTGACTTGACCTGGGGAGGGGGTTGGGAGGGACGTCTACCTGCCGACCTTCTCACACAAAGGGCCCGTCACTCAGCTCCCACCCCATATAACATAACCAAAAATGCAAATGTTCCAAGGTTTGGATCATCTCTGGTTCTTAATTTATTATAATTGACATTGAGAAAATATTATATGTTAGATGTATTATATTTAATAACTTTTATCTTAAACAAGGTTGGGCCCTAAGTTGTACAGGTACTATGGTTGTATTATTCTAAATAATTAGTCCATGCATGCTAACATAGAGCATTTCATCATTATAGAGCTTATTCACGATGTTAGACGCACTTTTTCTTTCATTTTCCATTAAGTTAATTTTAAAGGTTTTCGCTTGGGTACCTATATGCAATTTCTGAGTCTACAAGTGCCCACCAGTGCTCAAATTTAAGCTAAATAAGTGTACGCTTCAAATTAATTTATCTTGAAGTTTCTCGTAGGACGAGTTGTTTCGAAGGTATTTGGCAATATAAGAGGCCAAAACTTAAAATGTTAATTTTTTTTAGAAAAATTACCTATATTTAATGAGCTGTATCTTGGAAACTAATGAACATAAAAAAACAGTTTTGGTCTTAATTTGTCGCAAATTTAATATACGTTTAAAAACTACCTGACGTCTTTTTCCGTCAGACGTATATTTCGGAAGATATTAAGCAAAAACTGAAAAAGGGCGAAAATGTCGCTGTTTTTTGGCTGCCACGCTGGTCGCACACCTTTTCAGGGGTTACAAAACTTGTATTTCTACTACGGGCTTGGGTCCAAACAACATATCAAAAATTATAACTACTGAATCAAATGTAAGGTCGAGCCCCTTTTCATGTCTACATTAACTGGACTATAAACCCGGTTCGCCTTAGTGGGAGGCGAGCAGGATAACCATTCAGCCACCGCGGCCCCTTCAGTGCTGTTGTCTATGGAATTTGGACCGCCGGCAGTTTTTATTGGGTTCACGGGGTATCAACATAATGGAACTGTCCTGAAACCTAATTATAATTATACGCTATTTACGGTAAAGTGAGCACTATTGAAAGCGCTCTCATTTTAAATCATATTCAATAAATACAATTTAGTTTAGGCTTAGACGTTTACTTCCGAATGCGGTGGAATAAACAAACTGTGTTTGTAAGTAGCATAGCAATCTTTTTTAAAAATGTGGTTAAAGTAAAAACAATGACTGAAAGGAAAAAGTAACTAGGGCCTGAAAAGTGCTCACTTTATCGAGAACTGCGTGTAGAAGTGCTTTCGCTGCGCACTAGTAACGTAGTGCCAGAAGGAAAGCAAAATTGTATTTGTTGAAATGATCCAACTCTGTGCAGTGTCTGTGTTGATTGCTTTTATGTAGAGTCAAACAAAAGTTTAGCTGCTCTAGCCAAATATTAGTTTGGTTCCATCAAATAATAACTGCAAATAGTTTGTTTTTTACAACAAAATATTCCGTCATCCCTATACAAACAGCTAATTTGGTTGCGCTAAGCCAAACAAACTTTGTATGATTCAACGAAACCTTTTACTCATTGTACAACGTCTAATGCAAGAAATGTTTGCGAGTTCAATTATCTGTAATTATCTCCACAGTCCTGTGTATATTCGAGCTCCAGGTTGATTACCGCCCCGAGGAGTAGAAAGTTCTACCTCAGACCAGGTAGCACGGTATTGTTAGCCCACTGTCTGAAGGAAAGGAAGGTTTATGAGATCACTTTCCTGTCTGTGTGCCTCTGAGTAGTATGTGTGTGTGAGTGTGTGTGAAAGTGAATATGTGTCCCCGTTTTCAATTTTTTAACGCGTAATCTGAATTTCACCAAGCTCGGTGCACAATTACTACTTAGTAGAGACACCGGACTTTTAAAGTTTTCAACCACACCTGGCACTTACTTTAAAAATGGCGACCATTTTAATATTTAGGTTGTACATCATCTCGAGGACTATTCAACCGATTTAAAACAAATTTCATATGTTAACAGCGCATCTTTGTTATATCTTGAAAACTACTGAACTATTTTTCCGGAATTTGGCAAGTAAGTAATACTATTATAGGCCACGTAAACGTATGTAATTCAATTTTATGAGAGACTTATTTGCAAAATGGTGGCCATACAAATATTTTAGGTTTATTTGGTATAACAACCATACCATTTGACCAATTTAAATCAAATTTGGATACTGACAGTATCTATTACAAGCATCATATACGCTAAAAAACAACCAATTTTGTCCGCCATTTTGTAAGATAACGCTACATAAATTAATAAAGTTTTTGTGTAATATCTCGGGAAAAAATTTACCGGTTTTCTAACAAATTTGACAAGAATGTTGCACTGTGGCAGGCTATTTAATGTATATGTCTTAAGTGTACAAGACGCTTATTTCCAGAATGGCAGCTATAAAAACATTTTACCTTAGTGTGCTATTCCTACGAAACTATGTACCCGATTTTTACTTAAATTTGTTTACTGACAGCATGTACGGTTGGTAATTATCATATGTGCTAATTTAAAAACCTTTTTGTTCTACATTTATGAAAATCGTCAATTGAAAAGCATGGAGCTATGTGACATATCTCGAGTACCCATAAACCCAAATGAATTTTCCACGCAAGTAGTGCTACTGTACCGCGTGTAAACTAATGTGTTTTAGGTGCGGTAGGACTTTTTTAATGGTGTTAATATAAACAATTTATATAAATATGTTATATCTGTAAAACAATTCAACAAAATTCAACCAAATTTTTTACGCAAACAGTATTCATTAGAAGCATCAATTATGCATACAGAGATACTCTTTTGCCGACCTTTTTGCACAATAGTGCCAGGTGATAAAATTTAAAATTTTGCCATTTTTCCAGAACAATTCTATTAATTTCAACCAAATTTTGCACACCATTCGTACTACAGAAGGTCGTGTAACGTTACATAATTTAATTCTGGTCAGGAACTGATTTTCAAAATGGTTGTTATATAAATATTTTGATAGTTTTGGCATACATATTTAAAATTTAACCAAATTCACGGATACTTTTTATGCTGACAATATATGTTAGAAACATTGTATACAAAACCTTTTTTTAGACAATTTTGTTAGATAGTACTTATTAATAAAATAATGTTTTAATGTTATATCTCGGGGACGAACGAAATGATTTCCACCAAATTCTTCACACAAGTAGCACTTCGGTAGGCCATGTAAACTTGCATGTTTTAAAGGGCTCAGACACTTATTTTCAAAATGATGGGCATGTAAATATGAAGTTAGTTAACCCTAGCATTCGAAACATTAGAATGATTATATCTTAAGTGTATGCTCCGAATCTCACTGCAGCGATGTNTCCAGCGATGCAGTTATTTGCATTCTAGCTAATTTTCCAAGGTTTCACAGGTTTGAGTCCCGGGTAAGGTACATGTGTATTTGTAATTGTCTCGGCTTTGTTACATATGTTTCTGATTCCTTCTCTAATGATATTGGTGTCATCAAGGCCTACTTACTATCTAAGATTTTAATAACTTCGTTAACAATTATTTTCGCTCGTGTAGAAGAATATAAGCTCATTAGTTATGTCAGTAACTTATTGTTTTCTTGCGAGATTGATGTCGATACACAGTCCCACAGGGTTATCAATAAGTGGGATCAATTTGAATAACTGACTTAAAAATATCCGTGTTTGAGATATAGCTTTTCCTCACACGAGACAGCAAAATTATTTCCCAGTCCCTACTAATGATTGCTTGCAAATGTCTTTGATGGGTTGGTATGGCAGACTTTAGTGCTGAGGTATAAGTTTATTCCCACTTAGAACAGAGGGAATGGGCTGTTCAACTGTTTCCAACTATGCTAACCGCGAGAACATACCTATATGTTATCTGAGTACATATAGCTGGTCAGGCAAGGAAAAGAGGAGGTATTTGAAAACGAAAACGGTAAATACGAAACAGCCGATATACTAACGAAGATAATCAACGACTGACGTAAATGTAGTTTCAGAGGAAGGAAGAGTAACGCACCTTCGGACACGGAGTTACGGAACCCGCCTACATGGCGCTTGAACTTATTAGAAACAATAGTTCAGAGCACTCCAGCATTCCTAAAAGTTGCCTTTTTTCAAAGCACTGTATCTCCAAATACGTCAGATACAAGCAGTAATACTCAATGGCCTCGCTCTGGTACTTGTTACCATTTTTCCACTAAACGTCCCATAGTCACACGCAGCACGACGAGAACACTGCACACCAGTTCAGACTCCTGCGCATAGCGGTGATTTCGCACTTGATGTGCGTGGCAGTGTCACCCTTGTCGCTCCCGCGCCTCTCGGCTTCAAACATTTCCACGTAAGCGGGCTCCTTAATGCTTGTAGAAACGTTGTTTGAATGCTTGCCGCATGCGATGAAAATAAAGATTGTACCAGATATGCCACAGGATGGTTATATTACGATTAGAAATAGTGGAAATTCCCATTTCAATATTACGTTCACCCTTTGACAGTCGCTAACTAGTGGCAGTGAAAAAATACTTCACTCGCAGGTGACCCATATTTGGCTGGAATTAGTTGTTTTTGACACGCTAGACCGGAAATGCACTGGCAGACGGCTCAGAATATTATATTCCATGCACGTTCACTCTGCGGCCAAGGGGCGGAAAATGGTGGATTTCTTACGTCCAAAGGGCAGTGCGACGTCGACTCTGAATTAGAGCTGGATTAACGAGTTCTCACGGACGGTAAGAGAGAAAATTGTTGAAGTGTGCCACATCGCAGTACAAATCCTGGGTCCTCTCGACACGGGGTCGTGTTGGTGAAGGGGTGAGGTGGGTAGAGAAGGGAACGTGAGGTGAATGTTGTTCACGCCGTCTGCCCGGTGGCTACTGCGCCCGCCGTTCCAGCTATCGGCAGGAGAAACTCCAAGTCCCTCTGAAACACGTATCTTGGGGATCCCGCCGTGTGGCTGGACGTCACAAATGTGAACCTGCGCCCGTCAGGTGCGCAGTAACGTGAAATTCGTTCTTGCGTAAGCCCGTGCACTTTGGCAGAGAACAACACCGACGGAAACCTGACTGCTTCGAATCCTGGAGGTCATGGATTTGATCCTGCCTGACTGCACTAAACGTGGTTAACCGCAAGTGAGGTACCAGCATTGTGCTTGACGAATGACGGTGCATTTACTTATTATGAATCGGTACACTCCTCGCCTCCTTCATTAACGTTCTATTTGGCTTTGTTGCTTAAGATTAAATAAATATTTTAGTAATGATACCGACAAACAATATGTAATAGGGCGAAACTCATTAATAAATACATACTTGAAAGCGCCTGATGTATCTAACAATGATAGTCAAAATTTGGGCATAGTAAACACTGTTAGTCAGCCTATTAGTAATATGTTAAAATTACAGGACTTTTTTGTNATAGTCAAAATTTGGGCATAGTAAACACTGTTAGTCAGCCTATTAGTAATATGTTAAAATTACAGGACTTTTTTGTAATTTGTTGTTTAAGGCATAGCAATTAAGCATTTTTTATGCGTATTAGACTTAAAGCGTTTGCCTACCTGGAGCTTTCTTCCGCGTTTGAGGCCGATAAGCGCGGGAGCGATAAGAATGGCATTAATTGCGCCACAGTCGCTAAGCGCAAGACTCTGAATTTGCATCCTGTGTTCTCGTCGTGCCGCGTGTACCAATGGGACTTTCAGTGGCGACCCTGTTGGTTTATTGGTAGAAAGTCTGTAGGAAGGTTCAATGTCGGCCCCTCGAACAATTTTGTTTCTTTTTTGCGCGTATATTTTGAGATACGGCGCTTTGAAAAAGTCGCTTTTAGCCCTTCTGGAGTACTCTAAGATGGTGTTTGAAATGTGCGTGACGTGTGGAAAGCACTCCAGAGCCCTCGCCTGAAGTGTGTCTTCTTTTAGTAGTNTATGGTGTTTGAAATGTGCGTGACGTGTGGAAAGCACTCCAGAGCCCTCGCCTGAAGTGTGTCTTCTTTTAGTAGTTCTGCACATTAGATATGCGTTAAATGGCTTCGTGGAAAAAACGTGTTTTTCAAACACTTTGCAAAGTAATTCATGAGCCAGGTAGGTGGCATCCCCCTGAATTTCGCATGTGGGAAACGTTGCGGACATTGCCGTTGGCCGGCGGGTTTTCTCGGAGTACTCCCTTCCCCTTGCATTCCGCCAATGCTCCATCTACGCTTTATTTCACTCTCACCGGCGCTAAAGATCTCGCTGTGGAGCGTCGAACATGACCCATCAACTCAACTTATGTAAGACGGTGCCGAAAGTAAACGAAGAGCAATGTTCTAGGGTACCTGGTCATGCAGTAACACGTATAACNACTTATGTAAGACGGTGCCGAAAGTAAACGAAGAGCAATGTTCTAGGGTACCTGGTCATGCAGTAACACGTATAACATGTACTTCGGAAGTCCAGTTTCCTGCATTCACATTTCTTATTTTTAAGAGGGTTTGTATCACACTCCACGCTGACGTTGATGCATTGTTTTAACAAATACTTTCCTAGTTAACCTGTAGCCACAAATTAAAATCAACATTTTATATATTTTAATACTATTTATTTTATTCTTATAACCTCTATCTATAAGTTGAAGTTCCCGAATGTCTACCAGACTTACTAACTCATCAACGCGCAGCCAAAACCACCGGATGGAAAAGCATGAGAATTTAGGGATGGTTTTCCCTTAAAGTTCAAGCAACACTAAGAAAGAATTTTTTTTAATTCGACCCCTCAGATAGTTAAAAGGGGTCAAATGAGTTTTTGAGGGCTCCCCAATAGCTCATAAACTCGATGAGATATCGATGTGCTCTTAACTTCAGACGGTACCCTATAAAAATTTATAAAAACTAATTTGCGATTTTTTTAAATGCCACTTCTATGGAAGGATAAAATGGGTTAAGTGTGTTTTCGAAGACTCCTCTTTGTCTTATTCACCGTATGAGATATAATGCTCTTTGTTTATAAAAGTAGCATTTACAAATATCTAAAAACCGATTTCAGGATTTTTTAAGTACAAACGCTAAAAGGGTGAAAAAGGATAAAGAGTGTTTCGAGGACTCCTCAATAGCTAATTAACCCCGTAATATATAATAATTTTATACTTTAGACAGTTGGCTATTTTAAAGTCCGAAAACATATTTCGGGATTTTTTTTTAATTCGACATCATAGAGCATGAAATGTGTGAAAATGTGTTTTCGAAGACTTCCCAATACTGCATTAACCTGAAAATGTATCGTTATGCTTATTGCTTCGAAATGCTAGCTTTTTTAAAAATTCAACCCTTAAGGGAGTGAAAAGGGGTAAAACGTGTTTTCGAGAACTCCTCAGTAGCATATTGATGTGATAAAATACTGTAATTCTGTTTACTTCAAAAGACTACTTACGCAAATAACAAACAGCCATAAAAAAAAATTTAATTCGACCCCTAAGAGAGTGGAAAGGGGAAAAATGTATTTTCAGCGCACCTCATTAGCTCACTAACCCAAAGAGATATAGTTTTGCCCTTTACTAAGAAAGGTTGAAAAATGAATGTCTAAAAATTTATTTCAGGAGTTTCAAAATTACGCCTCTATTAAGGTAGACATATTTTGTTTTTAATTTTTTAATGTCGCATTAACCCGATATAATATTGTTATGATCTTTGCTTCCAAAGGTCGATTACATAAATACCTAAAAAAAAATTACCGGATTTTGAGAAATTCATATTCCTAAGAAGGTAAAATGTTGTAAAGTGTGTTTTCGAATATTGTTCCAATACCTGTAATTTTCAAAACATAACATTTTATAAAAAAATAAGTGGTAAACGTATGAAAACAAAGAAACACGTTTCTTACTGTAAAATAAAAGATTTCACTTAATTTACAGTTACAGACAAAGTTGTCAGAACTGATCAGGATCAATAAATAAATATCCCATTTTCTTATATTGTACATTCAGTGAAATATATCGCGATGTGTTCTTTTTTTTCCATATTAGATTTTATATAACTGTTTACAGCACTTTTTATACAGCGGTTAATAATTTCGTTCGTAATTTTGGATGGAGTGTGAATAGGGATATGCAAGTGTATGCAACACATGCAAGCTGCTCAGTAACCAATCTTCGAGTTGTAGTATTTATTTATTGCAAACAGATAAGTAGTAGAATATGGGGGAGTTGGTCGCATAAGCCAGGGGGTAGGGGTGGAGCAACGGAGTCAGCCACCGCTATCTTGAATTTCCTTTTTTTACCTTTATCCCCTCAAAATTTTCCTTTTCCTCTTACAATTTCTGTTTTTCCCATACAATTTCCCTTTTTTCCCTTACAATTTCCCATTTTCCTCTCAAAAACACCGTTCCCCCAGATGCAAAAACGATTCCCCAAAATACACTTTTCGATCCATCGGAAGGATTTAGAGGGATCGTTTTCGAGGCCAGAGCCGTAGCTGCCATATTGGTTTTATAGGCATGGGATATGCCAAATCGATACACAGGGTCAAGGGTCCAGAGTCAGACCTGACCATCAGCCATCTTGTTTATGTGAGCCATCTTAGCCACCATATTGGATCCAGGTGAACTTGACCTTTACCTTTGACCCTGACCCGGTGACCTTTAACCTATAAATCCCAAACATTTCTTAAATATTTATAATTTTTTATTTAAAAATGTGTAAAAAATCATTTAAAAGTATTATTTTAAAAGCTTGCATTTCCGATTGTTCCCTCAGCACCATGTTAAGCAGACGACTGACCTCCCTTCAATCAATCACATAGTCTTTGCATTCCCCTCCTCTACCAGGCGTCCAACCCCCCCTCCCATATATATATATCCCTCGAATGCAGCCATCTTGGCACCTTCCTGTAACACTTTATATACCAGTTACCCTCAGTAGCTGGTATAGGATAACTAAAATCATCGAATAGGAGCTAACTTAATTATCACTCTCAATTTGAAAACTCTCCTCGTGTCACAAACTTACAACCTTAACACAACTTTAACAAAATTTTTAAAATTTAAAATCCTTTTTAACTATTTTTTAAACAAAAAAAAATCTGCAACTTTTCAAAATTGTTCATAAACTCTAAAATTCCCACTTTTATCGTACAACAAAACTAAAGTAGTGTCACTAACCAAGCAGTGCTGCCTCCCTCCCCTCTTCCTGTGCAGGCAGGGGGAGGGGAGGGGAATATTTTTGGGACACCTGGGCCAATCTGGGGAAACTCAGTTGGCCCATAAATGTTAGCTGCGGAGGGCAACCTCTGTAACTACAGTTTGGGATAGTGCAGGGAGTTGGGAAGGGGCCAATTTCTCTCCTTCCTAATCTCCCTGTAGGATATGTGAAAACCCATTGGGTGGTAAAGGGCCGCTCACGGGGCTCGGACTACCTCTGCTCTGAGCTTCGGCAGTGATAAACAATGGCGGATCTTGGTTTTTTATTTTATTTGTTCTTTGTTTCCACTAGTGTATTAATTATTGATTTACCCATCAGGCGAGCTGGCAAGTTAGCCACCAGGTGCCAGCCATATTGTTTTTTTTTTNTGTATTAATTATTGATTTACCCATCAGGCGAGCTGGCAAGTTAGCCACCAGGTGCCAGCCATATTGTTTTTTTTTTACATATAGGTGGCACTTATGGCACCCTCCACACTGGATCCTATTTTCAATGTCTATGTATCGCTANGTTTTTTTTTTACATATAGGTGGCACTTATGGCACCCTCCACACTGGATCCTATTTTCAATGTCTATGTATCGCTAATTTCTCGATTATGCAGTCTCATATAAGTCTGTACCGAATGGTTACATTCACCCTTCTTGCAAAGTACATAAATTGTCATATTTAATTTTTGGTTTTATTTTTCAATATAAGTATTTTTTTATTAAAAATAATTGTAATATAGTGTATTTGTAAATAAAAAAAATGTTTTAAAAACAAATTTTATTTGGTAATGTACAAAATGAGAAAACACATATGCACAGGTTTATTGATTGCAATCTTCTGTGTTCACCGCTCTATGTCCGCATCGTCGGCCCAGGAATTTTAGCCAATGGGAAAACCTCACCACTTGACTTATGGCTGTCCATTACATCGTTTCAGCAACTTCTCGAACAAATACACATCTGGAAACTTTGTAGGCAGGATCTCCTCTGTGTACACACCACCATCAATGGGAACATTATTTACATCCTCGAGAAAGTAGGTCCTCGGATCATAGTTGCTTTTACGTCGAACACGAAAAAGTTCGGGGCTCCAATTAACTGTGTAATTCCATTCTCGAAGATAGTTTTAGGCTTGCGTGGATCCCTCCTTTTCACATCAGTGTACAATGTTCGAAGCCGGGAGTCATCTTTTACATCTTCGGGCTTCATACTAGAGGTAGAATAAATGGTAGAATTAGACTCACGAACGAGTTTTGGGAGTATATCCAACCTCTCGTAGTTGCCATTCGCAGCGAAATGCCTCCATATTTTTTCCTTGCAGAGTCCTGTTGAACCTCTCGACGATTTAAGCTTTAGGATTGCTGTATTTGGAATAATGATTTATGTTATGTTTCTTCATCAGGGCCTTGAACTTTGTATTGTATAACTCCTTGCCCTGGTCGGTTTGTAGATTAGTCGGAATTCGTCGTTCGTGCAATACATCCGTCATGGCCTCGGTGACATCACTGGCATTCTTCGACTTACAGGCCTGGCCCAGGCGAATTTGCTATATGCATCGATGACGGTCAAAATGTATTTGTAGCCCTTGTTGACCCGAGCATATTGTCACNCCAGGCGAATTTGCTATATGCATCGATGACGGTCAAAATGTATTTGTAGCCCTTGTTGACCCGAGCATATTGTCACGAGTTTGGCTTGAAGTAGGCCATACATCCCGCATATCATGACCTTGAGGCTGTGGTACTTGAGTCTCGCAAATGCCTGCTGTACATTGCCGATTCCCAAACGACTTATTACACGTAGACTCCCTCTAACCAGCTCGTTCGGGGCATCCCAGAATACGTAGTCGGTGTTCTTATCGTCGTATATCTTCTTCAGACCTTCGCTGCTNCCAGGCGAATTTGCTATATGCATCGATGACGGTCAAAATGTATTTGTAGCCCTTGTTGACCCGAGCATATTGTCACCAGTTTGGCTTGAAGTAGGCCATACATCCCGCATATCATGACCTTGAGGCTGTGGTACTTGAGTCTCGCAAATGCCTGCTGTACATTGCCGATTCCCAAACGACTTATTACACGTAGACTCCCTCTAATNTTGCCGATTCCCAAACGACTTATTACACGTAGACTCCCTCTAACCAGCTCGTTCGGGGCATCCCAGAATACGTAGTCGGTGTTCTTATCGTCGTATATCTTCTTCAGACCTTCGCTGCTTTTTCCTGCTAGGCCAGTGAAGAGGTCTACGAAAATGTCGATTTTTTTGTGATCTTCGTCCTTATAAACACCTGCCCTTGGTATTCTTATCTTAGTATAGTGGCTGTGTGAGTTCGAGCAATGTCTTGTATTATGGCATGTCGGATACTGTAAACTCCCTGGGCTCCTTTCGAAATAGAAGTTCGTAAAGCCCAGGGGTTCCACATGTCTTGTAATTGCCTACTTGGATGATGCACTCTGGTATAAACTCTATTTCATCAGCACTAATGAACCATTTATCATTATGCCTGTATATGCCGTATTTCGTATCACAATTGCGAGATGTGTAAAATCGTAGGTACAGGAGAACCAGAGCATTGGGTTTGAAGACTCTCGTCCGTACTTTTTTCTTGTGTGGCAAATTCACAACCGATCCATTGTCCTGATCTCTTTGTACATCATCATGTTTTCGCTTTTTTTCATAGGCTCAGCAGTATCGTAGATTTCGGTATTCACAGCTACGGGTGCTCCATGGGCCTCCTTGAGTACATCGAGACGAGTAACAGGCTTAAAAATGTCTTCATTTATAAGATCGCGTGTAATTTCGGCTCTCTTGGTGAGTAAATACTTCGAGCGAATAGACTGTATCGTCCAATGCAGGTTGCTGGCAATGTCTGACATCGCACTGAATAAAAATTGTTACTGTCCTCTTTTGTAAGTTTAATCATGGGTATCCGCCAAAATACGTCCGATCTTGCTCAGGCGTTCTCTGCAGACATCCAAAATGTCCCTGCTGTAATTTTGAATATCAGTTTTTGTGGCGAGACAGGAAATCGAGGTAGCGATTGTATGATCAATTGCATTTTAGAGCCCTTTCAAATTCTCACCATTTTGTGCAGATACCACATTAAATCTATCTATAAATAATTTGCCTTTGATCACTCGTCAATTGCTCGTCCATGGCCGCCATATCACGGACAAGCTCCGTCTTCACATGCTCTATTTTCACCCCCAGCTAGGACAGGTAGTTCTGAAATAATGTGTTTTGTTCGGTCATAATACTGCGCATTTCTGAAATGATGCCATTATCAGTTTCGAGGAGGTAATGTTTAGTAGCAGCATCCTCAGATCGTTTAGGTTCCCTAGAATTTTGAATTATTCTTCTGCCAGCATCACAAGTTCCATCGTTTCTTGGTACGAGACGCAGATTAAGACTACTTTGCCCGAATTTTGATATGCTGTAACTCATTCTCGATGGTTGGCGATGAATTGATCGAATCCTTGTCGGCACCTCCCGTTATATAGGGACCAGTCCTTAACGATCGTCACAAATCCATATTTCTGTTTCCAGCTCAAGANCGTCGGCACCTCCCGTTATATAGGGACCAGTCCTTAACGATCGTCACAAATCCATATTTCTGTTTCCAGCTCAAGACCCACAAACGCTTGAAATCAGATAACGTAATGTCCGTATAGACGTGCTCGTCGTAAACATGCCGCATATTCATATCGTTCATGCGAAACAGCACCTACATGTTTGCATTGGAGGTGTTTGGGTAAGCGCAAATAAGTCTGCCCGCGGTACACGCAGTCTACCACTGCGTGCCATCCCATGCTTAAATACTCCTGGATGCAGTTTGGTTTTCCGCAGGCAATGTCATCGAAGAAAAATAATTTGTTTGAAAGAACTTCGTACGGAGGGACCACNGGCGAGACAGGAAATCGAGGTAGCGATTGTATGATCAATTGCATTTTAGAGCCCTTTCAAATTCTCACCATTTTGTTCAGATACCACATTAAATCTATCTATAAATAATTTGCCTTTGATCACTCGTCAATTGCTCGTCCATGGCCGCCATATCACGGACACTCCGTCTTCACATGCTCTATTTTCACCCCAAGCTAGGACAGGTAGTTCTGAAAGAATGTGTTTTGTTCGGTCATAATACTGCGCATTTCTGAAATGATGCCACTATCAGTTTCGAGGAGGTAATGTTTAGTAGCAGCATCCTCAGATCGTTTAGGTTCCCTAGAAATTTGAATTATTCTTCTGCCAGCATCACAAGTTCCATCGTTTCTTGGTACGAGACGCAGATTAAGACTACTTTGCCCGAATTTTGATATGCTGTAACTCATTCTCGATGATTGGCGATGAATTGATCGAATCCTCGTCGGCACCTCCCGTTATATAGGGACCAGTCCTTAACGATCGTCACAAATCCATATTTCTGTTTCCAGCTCAAGACCCACAAACGCTTGAAATCAGATAACGTAATGTCCGTATAGACGTGCTCGTCGTAAACATGCCGCATATTCATATCGTTCATGCGAAACAGCACCTACATGTTTGCATTGGAGGTGTTTGGGTAAGCGCAAATAAGTCTGCCCGCGGTACACGCAGTCTACCACTGCGTGCCATCCCATGCTTAAATACTCCTGGATGCAGTTTGGTTTTCCGCAGGCAATGTCATCGAAGAAAAATAATTTGTTTGAAAGAACTTCGTACGGAGGGACCACATTCTCGTTTTCGCTGCAAGGGAAATAGCCCACAATATCCTTGGCCTGCAGTACTCGTTCCAGTCGCTGGTATTTTGGTTGCTGGATCGATTTATAATAAACATACAGTTCTCGCACTGATGGCCATTCGGTTCGCACAGCAGGCTCAGTAGGACGCATGTTTTCCCACAATTTGATGGTCCTGCGATGATGCACATCACTGTATTCGGAAATAGGCTTCCATGTCGTGATTCGAGGGGGCTAGGTTAATCTTGAGCAGAAATGTGTATGAGTAGAGTGAATCGTGATATCATGTATGTTACCACTTATATCTTGAAGAGTGTGCAGAGAAGATTGCAGAGCGTGCGGACCTGATTGTGGACCAACTTTGGAGCGATTGCAAAGAGATTGCGAAGCATACGGAGGTTGCACAGAATCAGTGCTGCAAATTTTAGAATGCCTCTTCAAAATATCACCCCGAGTAAACTGCCTCTGGCAGAGCTTACACTCAAAATTTATACTTGAACTTTTCATTCTGGAGGTCGTTATATCATGTCTTTTCAAATTGCGCAATGGTGTAAATGCTTTACCGCAGCAGCGACGAAGCAGATTCATCACTATCGTTTTACCTCTGTTCTGTTCCAAGTCTAGAATGAAACTGAAACAAAAAAGGTATAAAAGGGGCATATTTATACATTTCTCTCTTAGTTCACCACGACACCTCGAAGAGGTAAGACTATAGCTGGAAGTGGGATCGTCGATACGCTGATCAACAACTTACCATTATAGCTGCACATTCCCGGATATAAGTTCTGCGAGCTGGGAACCAAGCTAGCTAAAGGGCTGGCATACTGTGACATGGTCATCAATGCACTGGACTAGGTGTGCAAGCAGAACGATATCGCTTACTCTGTAAACAAGAATCTGGGATCCCGACACTATGCAAACAAGATACTTGCACAGAAGGCCGACGAGATAAGAAAATCACGAGACACTGGACTCGGAGAAAAAATAACTGTGTGGGGTGTATCCAACACGATTAAGGCCAAGATTAAGATTGTAATGGGTGATAAGAGCAAGAGAAAGACACAAGTTAAAATTGGAACATGTACAAAGAGCAAGAGAAATGCACAAATGAAACGAAAAGCGATGACAAAGGGAAGGGAAGCATGCAAGACCATGAAAACATTTACCGCTGGAATTTTTCCATTGCTTTTGCCTGCACTAGGGGTCCTTGGGGGCCTCATTGGAGTCACGAGTGGTATCGTCTGAGCCGTCAATGCAGCATCGAACGAACAGAACCAGTTGTCCGAGGCCCAAAGACAATGCAAGTATGGAAGCTATCGCCACGGGTAAAGAAAATGGGCAAGGCCTCTACCTTAGACCATACCCACTAGGAGGCAGAAGTGTGTAAAAGTGAAGCGGCAGGAACAGGTAGTAATCAAATATCTACAGAAACAACTGCTCACGAATCTGGATCTGGAACTGTACGTGCGGAAATTTAAAATACAACATTTCAGGGGAGTGTTTATAAGAGATGCTTTGTCTCATAAACCCAAGAGAGACGAATGTGCCACAATTAATCTTGACATGGCATCCGTGCCCAGTACACACTAGGTAGCTTACGTAAAATGGGAGAAACATGCAGACAATTATAACAGTTTTGGGTATTTGCATCCTCCACCCGAACTGCGATGGTACCTAAAAGGAACGTTGCTGACATACAACTATCAAATGGAGCATATGCCTAACATGTTGAACTGTGGATATTTGTGTATTTGTTCCCTGGTTCGTTCGCACAAATAATTGNTTTAAAATACAACATTTCAGGGGAGTGTTTATAAGAGATGCTTTGTCTCATAAACCCAAGAGAGACGAATGTGCCATAATTAATCTTGACATGGCATCCGTGCCCAGTACACACTAGGTAGCTTACGTAAAATGGGAGAAACATGCAGACAATTATAACAGTTTTGGGTATTTGCATCCTCCACCCGAACTGCGATGGTACCTAAAAGGAACGTTGCTGACATACAACTATCAGATGGAGCATATGCCTAACATGTTGAACTGTGGATATTTGTGTATTTGTTCCCTGGTTCGTTCGCACAAATAATTGNGATGGAGCATATGCCTAACATGTTGAACTGTGGATATTTGTGTATTTGTTCCCTGGTTCGTTCGCACAAATAATTGTATAAAATGGCTATACGTCGAGAGGAAACCATCAGTCATGTCGATAATGCTTACCTTGATGGGTCGTAGCTCCGAGCTGTGTGCGATACACTTTCTGCCACTCGATCTGGAGGGGGAATGGTGCATATGTCTTGTCGATTTGAAAACCTATAATGCGATGCCAAACATCGATGAAAAAAATTGCAAGCAAACCTCGGAAAAAGTGGTATGTCTGCGATAAGGTGTCACTGCACATAGGCTCTTAAGAAATAGACGACATTGTAAGGTACATTGAAGATTCAATGTCCCCCAACACTGAATTTGAGCTACATGGGAATCCCAATACTCTGAAGAGTGTCATCAGATGGAGCAAAGATATCAACTTTATGAAACCAGATGCAATCGGACCGATGCTAGGATTCGAGCCATGCATCTACAGAGCTGGCAAAACACATGAGTCGTCGCGACCCATAAATATCTTCCCAGTCAATGTGAACTGAATAAACTGCAATTTATCGAGCGGCACATTCCTCAATGGCAGAACGAGCAATACACTTCATGAATATCCATCTATGGTCCCTCCAGGTTTTAAATTGGTCATGGCACTTCTAATCATCATTTACATTCTGGTCGTCGCCAAGAGAGCACACGATGTGGTCGTGACAGTCGTCGACCAGCACAGAGAGTTGGTGAACTTTCGAAACGAAGAAATCACCCTACGCATGAATTTGAGAAGATGGGAATTAGGTTTACGGTGACCAGAAGCAATAAAACAATGTTTCGTTCAAAACCTGCAATCAGTACATCACTGGTCTCAAAGGAGTTAACACATGCTAGCGTGATTTTCCTCCGCGGTCTCTGCTTCAAAGTCAATAGTCATGGAATATTACCTAAACATCGAAGAGACGGTCGTTTTTGAAGACAGTGTAACGAANCTGCTTCAAAGTCAATAGTCATGGAATATTACCTAAACATCGAAGAGACGGTCGTTTTTGAAGACAGTGTAACGAATGTGGAACTTCATGTGTACCAGTCTTTTCTGATCGGACCATACACACTACCATCAAAGTTTGGATAGCGGTCCAACACAAAGATATCTGTTCTCTTCCTTGCCAGTCTTTCCTGCAAATTAGGGGGACTCNAAAGTTTGGATAGCGGTCCAACACAAAGATATCTGTTCTCTTCCTTGCCAGTCTTTCCTGCAAATTAGGGGGACTCTGACGAAAGAAAATGTATTCAACCTGGTATCGTAGAAAATAAAAAGCAATGGAATTCTTCACCTGATCGATCGTATCACCAATTTTCTCAGCGGTGTCGAGGTGGACCTGTCGCGAGATGTGGGCATAACTTCAACGATCAAAAATTACCTTTCGTTCATACCGAATGAGCTGTATGCGACCAAGATGGCAGGCTGGGGTATAGAAGATGAATACAGTGTTGCTATATACCCTGGTGGCAAGTTCGAAATGTGCATCCCGATCTCCATGCTATTGGGATTTTCCGGAGACTACAATCTTCAATTCTAAGCAGGAACTGGTACTGCTCCTAGCCAATGCACATGTGGACATAACCTGGGGTACAGGAGAAAACGTGGAGATAGTGGAACTAAAACTACAGTCTATCGAGTGGATGCTGCCTCATGTGTAGTTGAGCACTGCTGAAAGTGTCAAGATGCTAGAAAATCTGGAAGATGGCAAAAACATTTATGTGGCTTTCAGGTCGTGGAATCTTGAGACATACCCCAGGATTGCTAGCAAGACAGCGCATCAACTGGATGATGAAGTCTAGGTTTGCTTGTGAGAAACCGAAGTACATCATCGTTGGGCTACGGACTGAAAGACAGCACAATGTGAGAGTGCGCCGTTCGCAGTTCGACACATGTCAAATAGAAAATGTGAGAAAATNCGGACTGAAAGACAGCACAATGTGAGAGTGCGCCGTTCGCAGTTCGACACATGTCAAATAGAAAATGTGAGAAAATCTTGAATAGCGAAAGCTATCTGTACATTGACATGAACTTTGAAAATGGGCAGTACCTACTGGCATTCTAAATGTATGCTCAATACCAAAATGCATATTATAGACGCCCCCAATTCACTATACTGAGAGCTAATACTTTCAAGAGTTTGGCCCTGCTAATGGTATTCGATGTTAGTATACAGGAGGAACATATTATCTCCAATGTAATCGAATGTAGAATAAAATTTNAACTGAAAGACAGCACAATGTGAGAGTGCGCCGTTCGCAGTTCGACACATGTCAAATAGAAAATGTGAGAAAATTTTGAATAGCGAAAGCTATCTGTACGTTGACATGAACTTTGAAAATGGGCAGTACCTACTGGCATTCTAAATGTATGCTCAATTCAAAAATGCATATTATAGACGCCCCCAATTCACTATACTGAGAGCTAATACTTTCAAGAGTTTGGCGCTGCTAATGGTATTCGATGTTAGTATACAGGAGGAACATATTATCTCCAATGTAATCGAATGTAGAATAAAATTTNCCTGCTAATGGTATTCGATGTTAGTATACAGGAGGAACATATTATCTCCAATGTAATCGAATGTAGAATAAAATTTATGACACATGGAAATTTAGCTCCAAACACGCACACATTCTGCCTGATACTTCACGACAGGCTTGTATCGTACAATTGCCCAGACAAGACCGTAAAAATACTGCCGTGAGCTCAGCTGAGAATATATAAGTACAAATGTGAACACACTAGAACTGTTTATTCTTCTTCGAGCATCGTCACCTTCAAGGTTCGAGAAGTGTCTGAAACGACGTAATGGACGGTCGTAAATCAAGTGGTGGGGTTTCCCCGCCCGCTACAATTCCTGGGTTGACGATGCGACATCGAGCTATAAACACAGAATATTGCAATTAATAAACATATGTATATGTGTTTTCTCAATTACCAAATAAAATTATTTTTTAAATAATTTTTCGTTTTATTTATTTTTATGTACCACCACTTGATACTAAAATGATTTAAATAAAAAATACTTACATTGAAAAATAAAACAAAATATTTAATATGACAATTTTTGTAGTTTGCAGGAATGGTCAATGTAACCATTCTGTACAAGCCGATAGCAGGCTGCATAATCGAGAAATTAGCGATACCTAGACTTTGAAAATAGAATCCAGTATGGAGGGCGTTGACAGCACCGCCTATACATGAAAAACATAAATATATATATGGTTGCTACTTAGTGGCTAAATTGCCTGTTTGAGGGGGGAGGGGGGGGTAATTCGATAATTAATACACTAGTAAGACCCAAGTGTTGAAAATGGAAACAACTAGCAAACTAAATAAAAAACCAAAATGGCTGCATATGAGGGAATGAGTATGGAGAGGGGGGTTGCGGCCTGGCGACTAATTAACCAATGAGAAACATCGGTAGGGGAGAGGAATGTTTAGACAATGNATAAAAAACCAAAATGGCTGCATATGAGGGAATGAGTATGGAGAGGGGGGTTGCGGCCTGGCGACTAATTAACCAATGAGAAACATCGGTAGGGGAGAGGAATGTTTAGACAATGTAATCGATTGGAGGGGGATCAGTCGTCTGCTTAGCATGGTGCTGGGGAAACCTCCGGAAAAGTAAGTTTCTTAAATTTTTTTTAAATATTACTGTTTAATAGATTTGTATAAATTTTTTATAAAAAAATTCCTTATAAATATTTTTAATTTGTTATTAATTTTTGGAAAATTTTAGGAATTTTGGAATTTCAAGGTCAAAGGTCACAATTTTTAGGTCAAAGTCAAGGTCACCTGGATCCAATATGGTGGCTAAGATGGCTCACATAAACAAGATGGCTGATGGTCAGGTCTGACTCTGGACCCTTGATCCTGTGTATCGTTTTGGCATACCCTATGCCTATAAAACCAACATGGCCACCACTGCTCTGGCTTAGAAAACGATCTCTTCAAATCCTTCTGATGGATCGAAAAATGTCTTTAGGGGGATCGTTTTGGTAACTTAGATGGGGGGGGGGGAAATTGGTGCCTTTTTTGAGGGAGAAACTGGAAATTTTAAGGGAAAAAAGGGAAAGTGTAATGTAAAAAAGGAAAATTGTAAAGGGGAAAAAAAAATATTGGGGGGAAATTAGTGGATTTTAATGAAAAAACGGGAAATTGTGAAGGAAAAAGGTAAAGAAGGGAAATTTAAGTTGGCGGCGGCCGGTTTCGTCGATCTACCGCTCCCGGCCCTTGCGCTTTACTTCCCCAAATCCTTATACTGAAAGAATATAAGTTAGAATGAAAAACTTGTGAATCACTCAGAGAACTGTCTATATCACATGTTGTAAAAGTGGTGATGCAGTTTGTTTAATTGTAGTTTTCGTAGAAATCAGAGCTTTTGTTAACGAAAAAAACATTTAACATAACTTGAATATCTTCCAGTAGTGGTAATACCATAAATACAAAAAAATAAACCAGTTTATTCAATGTTTAGTCTATAGTTTTAATGTAAATAAATAAATAAATAGTTTTGAAAATATTACCATAGAAGATAGTATTGCAAGGATTAAGCAATATTAACAATATGATAAATCCTTAACACAGTTTGCTTGAGATGATGGATGGGATAGAAAGGAGTGCAATTCTGTGGACACAGTTGTAAAAATTAGTAATGCAGTTCATTACCCTGAGCAGTTCAACAGTACCTACCGTCCTCAAAGTTGTGGCTACATTAATGTTACTGCGAAACGTTAACCTGCCAGAACACTGCAGTGGCATCAGGCTTCAAGTGAAAGCTTAATAAAAAATACGTAATGGTGGCCACAGTCTTCGCTGGATGTGCGGGATTGTAGATAAGGGGGTGTCAGTTTCCGTAACGCCCATACCGCTCATTCCATCCTAGTACCCTTCCGAATTGAAGAGATTGCAGTTGCCCACTCAAGGTCTGGTTTTTTATGACTATAATTGTCGATAAAAGTCGTTAAAGTTGGCATGGAGAGATTTGATTGAGGACTGTATCACACATAGGCAGGTGTACGTGTCGTGGTCCAATGTAAGCTCACCTAGCAATTTCATGTTAAAAACGATGATCGTTGTAAAAAGCAAAGTTAACTAGCTCCACTTTCATTCTTTACCACACAACGCTAAGGCGTATGAACCACGTCAGACGTCACCTCGTGCCCCTACAATCGCATTGCGTTTCCACCCCTATTTTGCGTCCCTTACCCCCTTTCACTCTTCGCCTACCTGCTACGCACTGTTTACCTCTAGCATTGGATCGACAGGTTGCTGGCAGTCCCTTGAATTCACCCCTTGCCTCCCTACCCTAGTCATTTATTTCCTCTGTGCCTTGTGTCGCAACTCTTTGTCTCTGTTCCAACGCGCTTCCCCTTTCCCTTCTCCTGGGGCGTTCCTGTCTTTGAGAGTCGTTTGTGTTTCTGAGACTTCCTGGGAGGACAAACATATATATTGTCTGTACGTGCGACAGTTATAAAAAGAGAGCAGTTCTGGCTGATGACCGCGGTATGTTGCATCAGGGATGTCATATTTTTCATCTTGTAGAATAACGCGAGCGTAATGCGCTTCAAGATAGTGGCGTATTTTCTGAGAGGTGGTGTATCGCGTTTATACCGTCATCTCGTAGTGCGATTCCTCTTCCAGAAATAGCTCGTTTCTGAATAGTTCAAAAGTCGCTCTTCTAGGACTTCCAAATTTTGTCATGTCTTTGACGGCGATAGTGGGCCTGTTCTTAGAATTTTTGCATTTACAGAGAGCACTGTGTTATGAAGAGTTATATTTATTTTACGGTTCATTGAATATATTCGAAATTCCTGCATAGTTGTGTATAATTCCATTACGTCCACATATGTGAAATTTTTAGGAGCGTAAATGTGTTGCTATAATCTGAATCCTCACTCTAATGCTTAAAAAAAAAAAAGGCAACTCTAGCAGATACTAGTTTAGACGTTACATTTTAAAGGAATCAATACCCAGCATTTTTAAATGTTTTATTTTCTTCCACAACCGGATGGTCTATATTTGATATTTAGTTTTAATTTCCAAGATTGAGCAGATCACTGCTTAATACATCTTCCGATGTCTGTGCTGTGTGCTTTCTGCTGCAATTGTTAGCTATGCACTCGCCCGCACAGAATCATCTCTGGTTCCTTCTTTTTAGTTACAAGTCAGGAAATAACTAAGGTGGTGNCCACATATGTGAAATTTTTAGGAGCGTAAATGTGTTGCTATAATCTGAATCCTCACTCTAATGCTTAAAAAAAAAAGGCAACTCTAGCAGATACTAGTTTAGACGTTACATTTTAAAGGAATCAATACCCAGCATTTTGAAATGTTTTATTTTCTTCCACAACCGGATGGTCTATATTTGATATTTAGTTTTAATTTCCAAGATTGAGCAGATCACTGCTTAATACATCTTCCGATGTCTGTGCTGTGTGCTTTCTGCTGTCATTGTTACCTATGCACTCGCCCGCACAGAATCATCTCTGGTTCCTTCTTTTTAGTTACAAGTCAGGAAATAACTAAGGTGGTGNCCTATGCACTCGCCCGCACAGAATCATCTCTGGTTCCTTCTTTTTAGTTACAAGTCAGGAAATAACTAAGGTGGTGATTATTTAAACAATATCATAAATGTTTCGAAGCTTTTGCTTAAACTCTGTGGTGCTAAAACGTCAATGCTGTTTTTAAAATATAAGTTCTCCGAAAATATTTTAAAACCGAATTGTGAGCGATCGTTCTACCTTAGGTAGGACGTTATGAAATATAGCTTTCTTCATTACGCACTACCAACATTTCTGAAAGTATGTGAGGTGGTATATGTTGAAATATGAGTCGCCATATCCAGAGGTGGCCATGGTCAACTATTGTAATTTTTATGCAGCCACGAAAACTCTTATTTCCAAACAATGCGGCATAAGATATGTTTAATGTTGGTATTTAAAACACTAAAATTATATGTATAGTTTGAAAATCAAAGAAATGCTATTTCAGAAATAAATAATATATTTAGAAAGATATGCTGGACTGCAGTCAAATTTCGAACATGTGAGTGTGCATACTAAGTAATGGAACAGGGCATGATTATTCGAAATGCGACAGACATTTCTAATATAAGGGTGATTCCACTATTAAAATTTGTTCACAATTTTACTACACAGGTGTTATTTCAANGACAGACATTTCTAATATAAGGGTGATTCCACTATTAAAATTTGTTCACAATTTTACTACACAGGTGTTATTTCAAAAGCATGAACCTCATACAAATAATTAACTTTTAGATTTCGATTGACGTATAATTTTGACAAGTAATTGTTTTTCTTNGACAAACATTTCTAATATAAGGGTGATTCCACTATTAAAATTTGTTCACAATTTTACTACACAGGTGTTATTTCAATAGCATGAACCTCATACAAATAATTAACTTTTAGATTTCGATTGACGTATAATTTTGACAAGTAATTGTTTTTCTTNTAGCATGAACCTCATACAAATAATTAACTTTTAGATTTCGATTGACGTATAATTTTGACAAGTAATTGTTTTTCTTTTTCTGGCAATATCTAATATACCAGAACATATTAAAATTTGAACTGTACATGTTCAGTTTTGATTTTCAGTATGTACAAACATTAAAATGGCCTTGCATCTAGGATAGTTTGAAAAAACAGCAATTTTTGGTTGGACCTACGTTGGCTCTACTTTTGTTCCAAGGTTGGGCCAACGTTGGAAAAATAGCGTTGGCTAAACATCAAAATGGCACTCGGGTCTATGTGGGCTCAACGTCGTATTACCTATTAGTCGGACGCCAACCCTTTACCGCCCTAAAGCTTACTGATATTTTACAACATCGGTAGTGTGTTA
This sequence comes from Clitarchus hookeri, assembly GCA_002778355.1. Taxonomy (NCBI): domain Eukaryota; kingdom Metazoa; phylum Arthropoda; class Insecta; order Phasmatodea; family Phasmatidae; genus Clitarchus; species Clitarchus hookeri. The sequence continues at coordinate 167,117 of NQII01004307.1, read as the reverse complement.
GTAAGATGTGTCATTACATAGATAATGTCAACCAACAAACAACGTTCTGCCTGTATTGGATAGTAATGTTTTAAATAAATTGTAACCACTAGTTGCTAATTTTAAAAAAATAATTATACTTTTGCCACAGTTATTTCTTTCTTTTCTTTGTTTGTATTGACCGACTGTCATGACAATTACCATTCTGAACATCGACTATGTGGGGGCAGCCGCTACTCCGCCACTTTTGAAGAANGACCGACTGTCATGACAATTACCATTCTGAACATCGACTATGTGGGGGCAGCCGCTACTCCGCCACTTTTGAAGAACGAGTCCGTTGTGTGCCACTGAACGTCGCGCGAGGAGAAGTGAACAGAAATATTTAATAGCATTACAGTTCACTACAATGTTCTAGTACATAATATTTTACTACTTTGAATCTGTTTTGAACTGTCATCCTACGTGAAACACCCGATGTATTTAAGGTTATGCCTTACTTGCTTTCCAGTATGACGCATATTTCATTTTAGACTTTTGTTGAATCAAAGCACAGAATGTAGTCCTATAAAATTACTAGTAATGTCGTATAATCATTTCTTAGATACGTGTGAAACTGTACTGAAAACTAGCGCGTATTAACATATGTTAGTTTTTATTTCATCATAACATATAACGAATGATAGGTCTTCATATCACCATGCTAAACAAACTTCAACTTTTAAAAAGTAATACCAAATTCTACAAGTAAATCTTTCCAAGTGCATGCCTTATTTACATGATAGCTACCTCAATAGTTACAAAAAAATTATAAAATGCTTGTATTAATAACAGGTAAGTTATGCTTTTACTTATGTTTTTGAATTTTTTCTTCAAATGCATGATTTATAAACAAATATTTAATCTTCTTTTCAATTTATGCCCTTTAATAGATGTAGGGTTGAATTTTGCCTGAAAATAATAAGGAATTAGCGTTTAAATTACCAATTTTATTCCAAAACAATAGCTAACTATTTTAGTTCCAACGCAATGTATTTCCAACCTTTCCAAACAACTGCCAAAAGTTGGACGCGTTGCCAAACATACGAATACCTACGAGTTACGACAGCATGTTTTCATGCTAATGACAGACATTCAACCAATTATAAAGGTTTAATTTTTAAAGAATCACTGTTCCAAAAAGTATTAAAATCTAGCAAATAAAATTAATTAAATATTTTTATTTTAATAATTATATTATCCCATGTTGACGTAATGTCGATAACGCAATGCTGAATCAAAATCTCAAACAAGTACCCTTCACCAGCTGTTACATTCACAATGTTGTCTCAGTACATATTAAAAAAAACTGAGTTTAAAGAAAAGGGTTCCCTTGGACAAGAGTAAGCAGCTAAAGACTGACAACAAAAACATGTGGTAATCAGCTGATATTATTACATGCGAGGTTTACATGTCTTACATTTTTAAAACTGATCTCGTATCTGTTAAAATAAATATATATACAAAGATGAAGTCCATTGCCGTTGCAAACAAAAAAGTGTTGCATTTAATAATATTTTCTTAGGAAATATCAATAGTGTTCCAAAATATGGTAATCTCCCTCTAACATAGTGTAGGCTAATGCTCCCAAAAGTTTCCCAAATGCCGCAGTAGTCTAGATATGAGGGCGTAGATTCGGAATCTACGTGGGTTACCTCAGACTGTTTTCAAAACTTTTTGTAGACAATAAAAACTAATATTTGTTATAAATTTAAAAAATACTACTGGCCTAATAAATAAGCTTACGTTTTACTAAAACAATATATCTAAGTAAATTTTACAAAGTTTTACAAGCTTAGGCAGCAGGAGCTTCAAAAAATGGTTACAACCGAAGGAGCGTTTCACGAAATCTGATGTTTTAAGGTAGAATAGTGCATGAGATATGAATTAGATCGATAAATTAGAAAACAGAGAACGATTTTAGTAATATCGTATTTAATTTAGTGAACACGGTAGTGCTCTGGAACACAAAGTTTGGTTAAACCCGGTTTAACGGTTACAGAGATATGACATAAAGAGCTCAAATATTTGATCGTCAGTAGTTAGAAATAGCCGATTCACCATCAGGGGCTGGGGTCTGGGGACATGGGGACAAGCCGGCGGCCATACTGTATGACATCACGGGACAACCACCTACTCAGGCATTCCTTGTCAACATCGGGCATCTTGAATTTCCCCTCCCGATCTATCATTCCTGGCCAATGTCAGCCATCTTAGATGCCCCCAATTCATACTCTTGCATTCTGTGTGGGGGTTTTATCAGTGTCCTCCCGATCTCCTTTATTTTGTCACGCTCTTTCATTCCTTCCCACTGAACGTCTCCACTTCACACTCTTGCAGTCAGTGTGGAATACTTTCTCCATTCTATCCCTTCCCGGTTCCCCATTAAGCATCGAGTGTTTATCTCATTTTCTCAGAGTACTCCCGATCTCCTTTATTNCATGCTCTTATATTCCACGAGGAATGGGTTTTTTCCATGATATCTCTCCCAGGTCACAACCATGAAGCCAGAGTTTCCTCTGTGCTATCCCTCCCAGGTCCCCACCCTGATGCTAGCATTTTCTTAATGCTATCCCTCCCAGGTCACCAGGTTTTTTTTCATGCTATCCCTCGTAGGTCCCCAGGGTTTTCCCTATGCTATACCTCCTAGATGCCTGGGGTTTTCTCCATGCTATCTCTCTTGTGTTTTGAGGATTTCCTCTGGCTATCCCACTCAGATTCCCACCAGGATGCCAGGGTTTTCTCCATACTATCCCTCCCGAAATTCATAACATAGACATAACTCCCGACAACGAAAAGGACAGCAGGGTGAAGTATGCCTTAAGTCTGCTTATAAACATAGTTGGATGTAATTTCCGAATTATTTAAGATCAGCCACCAAATTCATAATGTAGGTATAACCCCCGACAACGAAAAGAGCCGCAGGGTCATGATTGCCCTAAGCACTCTTATAAGCACAGTTGGCTATAATGTCCGNGCTTATAAACATAGTTGGATGTAATTTCCGAATTATTTAAGATCAGCCACCAAATTCATAATGTAGGTATAACCCCCGACAACGAAAAGAGCCGCAGGGTCATGATTGCCCTAAGCACTCTTATAAGCACAGTTGGCTATAATGTCCGGACTGTTTTAAGATAGCGTCACCAAATTCATAACATAGGCATCACCCCTGACAACGAAAAGGACTACAGGGTCACGTTTTCCCTAAGCACACTTATGAGCCTATTTGACTGGAATTTCCGAACTGTTTAAGATATAGTCACCAAAGCATAGTCATCGCCTACGACGATGAAAAGTGGTGCATGCTCAAGCACACCCTAAGCCCACTTAAAAGCATAGTTGCCCACCATTTCCCACCCAACGAAGCTATAGGAATCAAATTCATATCACAAACATTTCATCTGATGAAGAAAAGAATGGTAATGTCAAGTAAACTTTAAGAAATCTTATAAGCATAGTCGACCAACATTTACCATCCACCGAAGCTATAGTCGTAAAATGCATATCATAGACATCGCCACCAACAACAAAGAGGTTGGTAGTGTCAAGTACACCCTAAGCCCTCGTATAAGCGTAGTTGGCTACCATTTCCCACCTACTGGGGATATAGTCACCAAATATTGCATAGGCATCACTTCCGACTATAAAAGGACCGTAGGGTCAAATGCACTTTACGCCTTCGTGTAAACATACTAGGGTGCCATTTCTTACCCACAGAAGCTATAATCGCCAAATTCATATCATAGGCATCACATCCGATGTTAAACAGGATGGTAGGTGCAAGGAAACCTTAAGCCCTCTTATAATTATAGTTGCTTAACGTTTCCCACCCACCGAAGTTACGACCACCAAATTCATATCACTTGCATCATATCAGACTTCAATCAAGGATACAGGGCAAGTAGGCCTTATGCCCTATTACAAGCTTAGTTGGCCAGCATTTCCAAACCTTTGAAGNTCAATCAAGGATACAGGGCAAGTAGGCCTTATGCCCTATTACAAGCTTAGTTGGCCAGCATTTCCAAACCTTTGAAGTTCGGGAACACGTAACAACCATCCATTCATGTAAAGAAAATAAAGGTATAAATACAGGCGCGTCGCAAATTACTGTTGCATGCAGGAGTGTAGGGTCTGAAATAACCCAAAAATACACATCGGCTTGCACGCACTTATCTAGCAAATATGTTTATACTGATNTAGTGTAGGGTCTGAAATAACCCAAAAATACACATCGGCTTGCACGCACTTATCTAGCAAATATGTTTATACTGATTTCCTGCTACCCCACTACAGAGAGAATTACAACATAGCTTTATATTAGACCAGTTGGATGGTGATAAAAATTATTGCAACCATTGAAAAGTGACTGATTGATAAACAGAACTGCTCAGCATCGGCACTGTATGAAGGCAGCACTGAGGGGTCGGCACAGAGAGGTCAGCAGTGAGGAATCAATACTGATGGGTCAGCAGTGAGATCAACACTGAGGGGTTGGCAGTGAGGGGTCGGCACTAAGGGGTCAGCAGTGAGGAGTCAGTAGTGAGGGGTCAGAACTGCGAAATCGACTAACATCAGTCCAACACAAGGGCCAGTGGTCCAATTCATCGTTAGCTTGGGTAACATTTAATAACCAGCCATACACTNAACATCAGTCCAACACAAGGGCCAGTGGTCCAATTCATCGTTAGCTTGGGTAACATTTAATAACCAGCCATACACTCAAAAATAAAGAGTTATAAAATTGTACCAATAACAAGACATGCGTAGTCGCAGGTTACACCAAAACATGCGTGTGTTAATATAAATAAACACTCTTCAACCTAATGCAAGAGTCCAGGAAACTATCTGTAAAAGATATGACATGCCCTGTACATGAAAATCTGTCACATTAACAAACAATAAAGGACTGTCTTATATGAAAGTACATGACTAGTATTATGTCATAATGAGTCACAAAATATTAAAAAACCGAAGGATCCACAGTCCATAATAGTGATATTAGTGTTGCTATCACACCAAGAAGTTTAGTAAAAGCTATAATGCATGCCGACATGGGAAAGAATGAATGATCAGAAGGACCAACCACAAAAGTACTACAATGCATCAAGTATGATTAACATAATGCGACATGTAATGACTGTGTTCCTTTGCTTGCCACAAACCAGCATACATTTAAAACCATTAGTCTTGCAAGAGAGACATCACTGCTACATTCTGAAGCAAACAGAATAAACAAAAATATAAAAGCGAATAATTATAAGAATTTAACAACTTGTAGATATTGCGCGAGCATTGAACACTGAACGTCACATTAGTCTAAAAAACTTTTGCGAAGCCAAGAAGGACAGGTACGATAAGGACAGCATTATTACACACTGATGCAAACTGATATAAAACATAATGTAAAGGAAAATAAGTTATGAGCACATACCAACCAGCGCAATTACATATTACACAAGCATCTGGTGTGGTTTAAAAGATTCTGGACAAGACCAGACCATCTTGGTCAGTAAAACAGAATAGCAAACTACTTCTTTACGAAATGACTGAAACGAAGCCAACGCATTCAGAGAACAACCAACACGCACAACACTAGCAGCTTAACACATCCGACCTGGCCGATGTCGCATGATCAACAAATATAGTGAGAATCTGTAAGGCAGCACAGGCGGTCGACCGGCAGTGCAGATAGTGTGCAGGTCTCGATAAGTCGAACGGATAGCACAGAACACCAGCCGAGAGAAATACACGTCAGGCTCCAGGGTGCCAGACCAGTCGAGACATGCATGCATGTCCCTTAACGAGCAGAATTGAGTTATACAGTACAAGGCAACAATTTATTTCGTTNGAAGAATTGAGTTATACAGTACAAGGTAACAATTTATTTCGTTTAAATACATCAAGCTGCAAATATTATAATGTCTCTTTAAAATGTTGCTTCAAATAAACTGGTGTTGAAAGAGAATATCGCTTCTGTCCACCCTACTCACTTTTAGGTCTATAAAAGCAGTTCATACCACTACCACCACACATCGCTCAGAACTTCTTTCTCTCGTCGAGAAGACATAATGAGAATGCTGGGATGCTGTNAACATCAGTCCAACACAAGGGCCAGTGGTCCAATTCATCGTTAGCTTGGGTAACATTTAATAACCAGCCATACACTGAAAAACAAAGAGTTATAAAATTGTACCAATAACAAGACATGCGTAGTCGCAGGTTACACCAAAACATGCGTGTGTTAATATAAATAAACACTCTTCAACCTAATGCAAGAGTCCAGGAAACTATCTGTAAAAGATATGACATGCCCTGTACATGAAAATCTGTCACATTAACCNGCTTGGGTAACATTTAATAACCAGCCATACACTGAAAAACAAAGAGTTATAAAATTGTACCAATAACAAGACATGCGTAGTCGCAGGTTACACCAAAACATGCGTGTGTTAATATAAATAAACACTCTTCAACCTAATGCAAGAGTCCAGGAAACTATCTGTAAAAGATATGACATGCCCTGTACATGAAAATCTGTCACATTAACCAACAATAAAGGACTGTCTTATATGAAAGTACATGACTAGTATTATGTCATAATGAGTCACAAAATATTAAAAAACCGAAGGATCCACAGTCCATAATAGTGATATTAGTGTTGCTATCACACCAAGAAGTTTAGTAAAAGCTATAATGCATGCCGACATGGGAAAGAATGAATGATCAGAAGGACGAACCACAAAAGTACTACAATGCATCAAGTATGATTAACATAATGCGACATGTAATGACTGTGTTCCTTTGCTTGCCACAAACCAGCATACATTTAAAACCATTAGTCTTGCAAGAGAGACATCACTGCTACATTCTGATGCAAACAGAATAAACAAAATTATAAAAGCGAATAATTATAAGAATTTAACAACTTTTAGATATTGCGCGAGCATTGAACACTGAACGTCACATTAGTCTAAAAAACTTTTGCGAAGCCAAGAAGGACAGGTACGATAAGGACAGCATTATTACACACTGATGCAAACTGATATAAAAACATTATGTAAAGGAAAATAAGTTATGAGCACATACCAACCAGCGCAATTACATATTACACAAGCATCTGGTGTGGTTTAAAAGATGCTGGACAAGACCAGACCATCTTGGTCAGTAAAACAGAATAGCAAACTACTTCTTTACGAAATGACTGAAACGAAGCCAACGCATTCAGAGAACAACCAACACGCACAACACTAGCAGCTTAACACATCCGACCTGGCCGATGTCGCATGATCAACAAATATAGTGAGAATCTGTAAGGCAGCACAGGCGGTCGACCGGCAGTGCAGATAGTGTGCAGGTCTCGATAAGTCGAACGGATAGCACAGAACACCAGCCGAGAGAAATACACGTCAGGCTCCAGGGTGCCAGACCAGTCGAGACATGCATGCATGTCCCTTAACGAGCAGAATTGAGTTATACAGTACAAGGCAACAATTTATTTCGTTTAAATACATCAAGCTGCAAATATTATAATGTCTCTTTAAAATGTTGCTTCAAATAAACTGGTGTTGAAAGAGAATATCGCTTCTGTCCACCCTACTCACTTTTAGGTCTATAAAAGCAGTTCGTACCACTACCACCACACATCGCTCAGAACTTCTTTCTCTCGTCGAGAAGACATAATGAGAATGCTGGGATGCTGTNGTACCACTACCACCACACATCGCTCAGAACTTCTTTCTCTCGTCGAGAAGACATAATGAGAATGCTGGGATGCTGTTCTAGTGATTAGAAAATTTTATCGGCTATCATAGCATATGGATAGATTAAATCACTTCCAGCACTCGACAAAGAAACCCAGCTTACATACCTGCCTAAATAATTCCTTCTCGCATATGCACAACACATAATAAAATCACTCTACAAACAACTACCTGTTTATCTGCAACAGGACGAAGAGTTTCTTGGATGTCTCCCATGCCTAGAATGTTTTCAAGGTAGTTCTACCATTACAGANACGAAGAGTTTCTTGGATGTCTCCCATGCCTAGAATGTTTTCAAGGTAGTTCTACCATTACAGAAACACCAAATCCCAGTAGCTGGTGTCAGGCACATCGCGAGCGAGGAGCAGCACCAAAAGAAAAATTAGGCACTTCCAACACTGAAAGATGAATGATTTTAAAGAATTTTAGAGGTCGAATTGACAACTTCGCAGGCTAGAACCCTCGCTGCTGACCCCTCAGTGCTGCCTTCAAGCGGTACTGACACTGAGCAGTTCTTTTTAACAACTTGTCAGTTTTCCATGGTTACAATAATTTATATCACCATCTAACTGGTCGAATATGAAGCTATGTTGTAATTCTCTCTACTCTCTGTAGTGAGGTAGCGGGAAATCAGTATGCACCTAATTGCAAGACGAGTGCATGGAGGCCGATGCATATGTGTGTGCTATTTCAGACCTTACGCTCCTACATGCAACGGTAACTTTGCGATGTGCCTGTATGTATTCCTTTATTTTCTTTATATGCATGGATGGTTGTTAACATGATCCCGAACTTCAAAGGTTTGGGAACGCTGACCAACTGTGCTTGTACCAGGGCATAAGGCCTACTTGCCCTTGTCTCCTTAACTGGAGTTGGAAGTGATGAATGTGATATCAATTTGTTGGTCGTAGCTTTGGGGGTAGGAAATGTTGGACAACTATGTTTATAAGAGGGCTTAAGGTGTACTTTCCCTACCACCCTGTTTGTCAGCGGATGTGATGCCTGTGATTGGTGACTATAGCTTCTGTGGGTATTAAATGGTACCCTACTATGCTTACATGAAGGCTTACACTTCGGTCATTTTCGTCGTCGGAAGTGATGCCTATGTTATGAATTTGGTGACTATAGCCCCAGTGGATGGGAAATTGTAGCAAACTATGCTTATATGAGGGCTTAGGGCATACTTGCACTACCATCCTGTTCTTTGTCGGTAGNGCTTATATGAGGGCTTAGGGCATACTTGCACTACCATCCTGTTCTTTGTCGGTAGCGATGTCTAAGATATGTTTTTGGCGACTGTAGCCTCGGTGGATAGGACATGTCGGTCGACTATGCTTATAAGACTCCTTAAAGTTTACTTGACCCCACCATCCTTTACTTCACCAGAGAAGATGCTTATGATATGGAATGATGCCTATAGCTTAGGTGGGTAGGAAATGGTGGGCAACTATGCTTGCTTAAAAGGGGGCTTAGGGCGTGCTTGACCCTGCGGCTTTGTTCATCGTCGGGGGCGATGCCTATGTTATGAATTTGGTTACTTTATCTTAAACGGTTCGGAAATTACATCAAACCATTTTTTTCAAGTCAGCTTAAGTTATACTTGATCCTGCAGTTATTTTAGTTGTCGGTCGAGGGTGATGTCTGTGTTATGAATTTCGGGAGGGATAACATGGAGAAAACCCTGGTGTGTTGGTGGGGACCTGGGTGGTATAGCAGAGAGGAAACCCTTCACATATGGGAGGGAGAGCGCGGAGAAACCCCGAGTACCTAGGAGGGACAGCATGGAGAAAACCCTAGCATCGTGTCGGGGAGCAGTGGGACAGTGTGGAGAACCCCCTTCCCCTCTGTCTCAGAATACGAAAGCGTAAAGTTGGGTCATCCGGTAGGAAGGAATGAGAGTGCGTGAGGATATAAAGGAAATCGGGANCAGAATACGAAAGCGTAAAGTTGGGTCATCCGGTAGGAAGGAATGAGAGTGCGTGAGGATATAAAGGAAATCGGGAGGACTCTGAGAAAACTGGATAGACACTGGATGCTGGATGGGAAGTCATGAGGGATATCATGGTGAAAAATCTCCACACACAATACAAGAGTGTGAGGTGGTGACATCCAGTAGGAAGAAATGAGAGAGTGTGATAAAATAAAGGAGATCGAAGGACTCTGAGAAAACACCGACACAGAATGCAAGAGCTTGAAGTGGGGACATCCAAGAAGGCTGCTATTGATCAGAAATGATAGAGCGGAAGGGTAAATCCAAGATGGCCGACATTGTCAAGGAATGACAGGGCAGGAAATTGCCGCGTGACTTTATCCAAAATGGCCTCCAGCTTGTCCTTTTGTCCCCAGCCCCCAGCTCCTGACGCTGAATTGGGTATTTCTAACTACTATCTTCCGTTGTGTAAATAAGTGACTGTTCTCTACATTCCATATTAACACTTGTGTGCCAAATGTGGTAACACTCAATTCAGAAGTTACTGAGGTATAACAGTTAAGCCAAATAATTTTTATTCCGATATCTTTCAATAAGACATACTAAAGAGGTATTCAGTAACTTNGGTATAACAGTTAAGCCAAATAATTTTTATTCCGATATCTTTCAATAAGACATACTAAAGAGGTATTCAGTAACTTCATTTAGTGCACACAGTAAGTATTGAAAACGTTTCTAGTTATATAAGTTAAATCGTTTTTGGTATTTAGTATTTAACACATTTTGTACAAAAAACTACTTAGTTCATTTTCTTTTAGTTCTGNACACATTTTGTACAAAAAAAACTACTTAGTTCATTTTCTTTTAGTTCTTGCAGTTTTCTTTATATTATTTATATTGCTAATTTGTTGGGGATAGTTTCGGTAGATCGTGGGACTTGACAAAAACTTATTTATTATCCAGAGATACGATCGTCCAAATGACGAGCAAAATGCACTCATAAAAAAACATTAAATTATAAAACTAAGCGTTGCCAGTTTACCAAGTTTTTCTTGAACAAATGTATCTGTTTGCTTAATATATAATTATATATAAATAAATAAAATAAATAAATAAAATATGTAATAAACCATTATTTTAAAAATAATTTTATAATGAGCTAGCTTACCCGGCCACGCGTTGCTGTTGCATAAAAGATTTTCGTTCTATTCATTTCTGTGAAATTAATTGAAAGAAGTATATATATATATATAAGTATATGTATATATGTAAAAAAAATACATTGAGAACAACAAACTGAAATGTTAAAACAGACAGCTGTCAAAAAAGGCGCTTCCTGACGCTAAAGCATGGTAAAAATGAGTTTTTTTTGCAGATTTTAGCACCTTTGCAGGTAAAACAGATAAAAAAGAAAGGTGTACAAACACTGGTGGGAACGAAAGGAAGGGTTATAAAAAAACAGAATGAAAATCGGTTGATTTTTTCGGGAGTTATACACGTCCGAACAAACGGACACAAGGTATATATATACATATACATTGATATGTGCCATATAATTATTAAGTGGCCGTCTACAGCACTTGCTCTGAGACAATTTTTCTGTGATTGGTTGAGTACTTATTGTAATATATTGAGAAAGTTTTATTTTATCAAGTACACTGTGCTCCAAAACTGCTAACATAAACGGTTAAAATTTAACGCATTTATAAATTCCAGTGGGCATTGCCAGAAAAAGAAGTTTAATTGGAAAAAGTCGTAAAGTTTCGGTATATATGGCATGTTAAACTAAAATGAAAACAGAAAACGTACCTCTGCTCTAGAAAATGATTTTAAGTTTGAGTGAACTCTCATGCCACCCCACTTGTGTGTATAATTTAGCATGAAGAGATTATTTCCCTATATATTATGTAAAATATGTATTTATTCAAAGAGCGTTATATTACAGAGTGATAGACTAATGAGGAATTGGGTTTTTTGAAATTAATGCTGATTGCGTTAACTGTCGAACAACCATTTCTGGTTACAATTAATTGAATTTATCCTGAGATATAACGTAGTACCCCAAAATATTAATGGCTGTTATTGTGAAAATCATCTGGCTTGATCAAAGCTATAAATTCACATGTCCTTACTAAGTAAGTGTGTATGGGCGAAATTAAATGCAGGGGATAAAACCTTGACAGGTTACAGACTGGACGGTGATCTCATAAGTCTTTCTTTCTTCCAGAAATTTGATAGAAACTTGAATTTCTAATTTTACGTTTTTTCCCATGTGTGAGTAAATTTAGGTGATAAGTGTTAATTGCAATTAACACGGCGATTTCACGGTAAAATCATGTCAGCTGTAAAAAAGGGACTTAAAATTTGAAGTAAGTTACTAAACTATTATAATATTCCGCGCATATTTTTGCCCTAATTTGAATTGCCGTTGATAACTTCCACGTGTTTTCATCGTATGCTGTGTTTGTTTACCAAAAGGGAAGAACATCCAAGTGAAGAGAACGAGAGCGTACTAAAGAGCCCCCTTGTCGGGTATTGCAAAAGAGCGCCCTTTGAATGGAAAGACAGTCTTAGTAATTAAAATACTCTGTACATCTGAATTCATCCATTTCGACAACAAATAAATGGATAAAAAATATTTATATGTGTATTTTTTACTCTTTCCCACTCCATTGGCTTCGAAAGTTATATTTCTAAAATGCATCGTCTGAAAAGTTCATATTAACAGACTGTAAAGAAGTAGACTTATGTATGCAGTATGTATGATGCGCAAAAAAATTTTCTTAAAAAAAATTCCTATAACAATATGAATGCCCCATACAATAATCAGAAGAAAAGGTTGAAAAGTTAAAAAAATCTTCTTTTGAAATTTTTTTTAGCCTTATTTTTTAATCTTTTTTAAACACTTTTTGTTGCTTGCTGCTAGCTGCTAGCTCTTTGTGGCCTAATTATTGCGGCCGGATAACAAACCAACCTCTCACGTTATTGCTCAAATTCCTTTCATTAAACTTAATACCAAATGTTGACTAGCCTCCCTCTGCAATTTAAATTAATACACTTACCATGTCAATTATATTTTATCGCGCTTCGTCACTGCATGGTTTCCTTAAGTAAAAATGTTGACAACCTTGAAATTGATTCTTCCCATNTTTTTTTTTTTTTTTGCTTCTTGTAAAACAAGCGTCAGCCTTTATATGGTGCCCATTTATTTGCGTCAGTGTCAATTAAAAGGTAAAACATGTTTATGCTCCGAAGAGAAAACGTGTGACTTTAATCTTGGATTTCAAAATTCAAACCGAATATCCCTTTAAATCAGACGAGCCATATTGAAAGACTTAACATAGTAAATTTAATCATATTAATACTTATTTTAAAGCCAACAACATCGCCATTTTCTTCGCAGCATAATTGGGACTTACGTTATCTCTAAACGTATGCTAAGTCTAGTCAGCAATTGTAAAAAGAAAATCTGCGAGGGTATTTCCTCCGGCCGTAGTAATAGCTGGCCAGAGTCAAGGGGATACGTTTCGGTAAACATGGAAACACCTTCTAGAAATACACATGCATAACAAAAAAAATTTCTTAAAAAAAATAAACCAGCAATTTGTGATAGATTTCAAGAGATGCTCTAAGCTAATTACGCATAATTCTATATCACAAAAACAACATACATATTTAAGTACTTAAAGCATTTCACCGAAAACAAGTTAATTTAAAAGAACACGTTAGAAAGACTGTGCAATATCAGTAAGTTAGTGTTACAATTTTAACAATTTTGTTTATATTCGTTAAATCGCAGATCTATAGTGTTTCTTTATCTAATTTGCTTTTAAACTCATCTAACATTTTCGAATATATCGTTTTCCTTCATGCTTCCACCGCTAGTGAGTTATGAAACTTCGTTGCAAGTACGGTTGTGACAAGTTGTGGAAAATTTTTTTTCATAGTTCAGATGCTGAGTATGTTAGCCGTTTTTAAAGTTCAGTCTAATCGAAGTTCTCTAAGTTGACGCGCTGCAAGTAAGGGCTGGTTGCCAGTTCCAGAAATTCCTCACCAGCTATGTGCCTCCGGAATTAGGCACATTCTCCTCATACATTGTTCTGGATGATATGTTATACATCATCGACGTCTTATGAAGATTGTTGAGCGAAGAGTCGCTGACAAACCAATGCGAGCTGTTTTCCCAGTTCCTAAACTACAAGTATGGTCCGTTTCCCTCTGTCCGTTAGCTTATAGGCTCACGCCTGTGAACATCAGTAATTTTTTCTATTGCTGTTTTTTGTATCATTAAATTTGTCATTTTGGGATAATGTAACGCTTCCAATGTAATTTATTTTCATTAAATTAAATATCACATTGCTCATTTTTTGAGGAATAAATTTCTAAGGCAGAATGGGGCCAGATATTTTTACCCTATTACCTAAAACATACTATTTGACAAATGTGCATATTTTAAATGAGCATTATGCAAAATACCTATCTTAAAAATGATGAACTAAATACAAAGTTTACAGGTCAATAACAAGACAAGGAATAAACATAAATGATTGCTGTCTAATGTAAGCGTTACGGAGGCTAATAAAGTGTTGCGTGTATGCGCAGAAGGAACGGTGTGTCGGTATCCTTCGCTAGAAAATGGAAAATAAGCAGATACCAGCGTCCACTGCTATGCAAGTTATATGAATCCCTCTTGCTATCGGACGTTTAATGGAAAGTGACCATTCCGAAACGTCTGTATTCTACGAAAAATTTAGCACATTGTTTATAAGTCTTTGAAATAAATTGTTTCCGTTATCGTAGCTGAGCGTATGAAAATGTGTTGCGTTGTAAACTTATTATCTCCTCTTACAAGAATTGCGATCACAGAACAACTTTACAACACTTCGGAAGACTTTTCGAATTTTATCCGTATCTGTGACAGATGTGTCGTAGACGATAGGAAAGATGAAGAAGTGATTTACGTATATTATATTCCAAAACACATTAGGCCCTAATCAGTGCTAATTCCAGATGTCCTGCTCTATCCACCGCCAATTCACCTGCCTAAGCACCTATTGCCACAGAAAATCCCAACATGGAAGCATTTTTGGAGCATTAAGATCACTTCCCTTTACATATATTCTTTTAAATAAATTGAATTCACCCAACTGAGAACATTAAAACAAAATAGTCAAATGCTTACATTACTTGTAGATTTCTTTAATTATTGACCAATGCTCATGTCCTCAGAGAAGTAAAATAAAATATATGTTGTTGCGTTACGGAGAAGCATTAAAAGTAACGCAACTTCATCGTGAGCGAGAAATTACAGCACAATTAAAATGAGGCTGGCATGGCTTGGAGATGTATCAGGAGAAATGACAGAAAAGCGGCTGGGAAGATCGGTGGGAAGAGGGAGATGAAAGCAACATGATGGAAACAAAAATGAACAGAAAGGGAGTGAAATAATGGCCGGCCCCTCACAATAAAAGGATGAAGATAAACCGGTTACGGCCTTTGTGCAACCGCTGAAGTAAGNGAAATAATGGCCGGCCCCTCACAATAAAAGGATGAAGATAAACCGGTTACGGCCTTTGTGCAACCGCTGAAGTAAGTCATCAAGTTCTGTAGCTCCAGCCACTCGTCCGCCGAATAACATTTCTTTGGGCCTTTTTCTGGTAGCCAGGAGTANCCATCAAGTTCTGTAGCTCCAGCCACTCGTCCGCCGAATAACATTTCTTTGGGCCTTTTTCTGGTAGCCAGGAGTAAAACAATAAAGCAATTGCCTGTTTAAGGAATCCTCATTAGAAATGCCAGTAACTTGGAATTTTTTTAAACATGAATATGCCAGTTGTATCTGGGCGGAGTGATGCGACCGACGGCAGTTGTATACGTTTCCGCCTGTGTTACCATTCCGCATTTGCAATCGTCAGTGGAGATATATCTATTTNACCGACGGCAGTTGTATTCGTTTCCGCCTGTGTTACCATTCCGCATTTGCAATCGTCAGTGGAGATATATCTATTTCAAATTTAAAATTAATTGAAAAGCAATTTAAAATTACACAATTTCGATGAGGAATCATAAGACATATACTTTCCTCTTCAACATCAACGTCTCTTGATAGCTCAGATAATNTACACAATTTCGATGAGGAATCATAAGACATATACTTTCCTCTTCAACATCAACGTCTCTTGATAGCTCAGATAATAAGGTAACAATCTGAAAGCGAAGTGTAGAAGGTGCGTGTGTTCAATCTCGGCTACCTGTGGGGATTGTTTTACTTTTTTAAGTTACAGTAAATTGTGCTATATATTTAGTAAACTATCGTAAATATGTTTATTTCTCGTAATTATTTGGCTAAGTTCAATAAAAACAACATTTTATTCGCCGCTGCAGTTGACCCTTACTTATTAAATAGTGAAATTTTTTCACAAAAACAACCGGTGGTTTTCACTAATTCGAGTAGTTGAATTTCACTGCGAATTAGTGGTATCCCACTGAATCTAATTGAGCTTCCTTCATCTCACTCAGTGTCACTATCTCAGGCTGGTACAAAAGGCAGATGGTGTGTTATATTAGCTAAAGTTGTCCTAAGCATTTTACCAAATTCTTTTGCGAACTGTCACCCTCCTGGACTAGAACTATTTTTTTCCCCTAATAAGAATGGTTATTGCACTACATCCCCACGCCAACTCTTTTGAAAGCGTCTGTATCGTGGTGATATTTTTGTAACGTGTCTTTGATATGTCATTCGCGCTACCATTCTCAATCATCTCGTTAGCCCTATGACCCCCAGTAACTGTGTATACAATATTGACTCATCTCGCACGACAATCCCATATGACAGATGTGGTTTCATTTCATTTCTATAGTGTATGTTCCCAGTGGCAAAGTAAACAGTCTTCATTAAAATGTCATGGCGATAAATTGAAGCACGCTTCAATTTCCAAAGCACATTGGCTCCGGCACTGGTTTTGGCGATAAAAAGCTCATTACATTATTTTCGTTTATTGGGTGAGAAATAACATAGTCGTATAATAATTAGGCCAGGCTATTTTTCTTTTTGGGTTAAAGTATTAGTGTTAAAAGTAAAATGTAGCTATAATTTTATTTTGCCAAAGCACTTTGTCGTCATGTTTATAAAAATTGTGTNTTAGTGTTAAAAGTAAAATGTAGCTATAATTTTATTTTGCCAAAGCACTTTGTCGTCATGTTTATAAAAATTGTGTGCGAGTTCTAAGTCCAAATCATTAACGCATTGATTTTCTACCTACGCATTTTTACGGCGGTCTTTCGATTTCAGCATTTAACGTCCACCATTCCGAAACTATCCGTTACCCATCAGTTTTCCTAATACGGGCCGTATATGCAGTCGTCACTGCCTTCTAGTTGTGAAGTGAGTGGTGCATATATTTAGTTAGAATTAATTTTCCTTGCCAGCATGTGTTTTCATCATAATGAATTGGCTGACTCCAATAAGGTAAGCTAATGCATTTATTTCTAACCATACATTGTATTATTCGATTGCTTGAAATTTTAACAATTTTATACTATAGCCACGTGGTTGACTTTGAACCACCCCAACCTGCACCTCTGCCTACACGCGCTCTTTGGACAGCCGTGCTGTGACGACGAATACTGGTCTTTGGCTATTTCAACACTTTTGATTGGCCTGTTTACTGCTTATTTTGTTCCGTTGTTTATTGTACATCATTTTACAACACGTTAACTGCTGTGGCTACAAAGACTCGTAGCTAAGTGATGATCACGCTTCTTTTGGAAGCTATCGTAAAGCTAAATACGTCTCTACGCCACCGATTGTTACCTTAATTTTCATCAAATAAACAACAGCCAGCCTCAATATCCAGCAATTTTAAACCTAACACTTTAAAACAGCTAAAATTTTTTTTTTAATGCTGTTAATATCACTGTAAACGAGCTAGTCTGTGTTAACAATAAATTGTATGTAGTTTATTCGCGGTTTCTTCATGCTTTTTGAATAAAACCTTTGAAAAATAACACCGTATATAACGTGTTTGGCTGTTTCCTAAATATGCCATTTATCATAAGTGTTTTGTAATTATATTAACATAAAAGTACCTTATTTTATGTTAAATTGGAAGTGTACTTACGTTTAGTATATACAATTTATATTTCATTAAAAACTAATATGAATTAACGTATAAAAAAGATATAAAATAGGTGTGTTGGTAATTCCTAGTAATAAGTAGTTCTTACGCAGAATATTATTACACGGAGTGCGCACGAATGCGGTACATTGTCCCTCTGATGTAATTTTCTACAACTAGTTAAGCTTAGTTTACATGAGGCGGAGTAACATCTTGTAAGTAGAACTTTAGCAGGGCTTCAGAAAAGTGGTAAGTAACAGTGAATGAACGTTATTAAATGGCGTATCAACGTCTCTGATTTAGGAGAGGCCACGCATTTAGGCGCCCATCTTAACGCATGTTTGCTTCTCTTATAAATTTAATTTTACTGCTACGAAAACCTTAAACACATTCTGCAAAAGNCCATCTTAACGCATGTTTGCTTCTCTTATAAATTTAATTTTACTGCTACGAAAACCTTAAACACATTCTGCAAAAGCAAAACAGAAAAGTACATAACTCAGAAGGAAATATAGTATAAACGCATCTCTGTGATGAAAACGATTTAAGGAGGAGAAGTGCATACTCTGCCGCCTCCCTCTTTTTTACTCTTGTTACGCCATTTTATGCAGATATGGGGATCGTGATATCAAAATTGGGCATTTAACTCAGAACGAGTTGCATGAAGGAAGTCTGTTGCATGCACAGTTCATCATCCACGGCAGCTCGATCCTGTTCGGTTGATGTATGATTCGATCTCAGCAAGTGCGGATCGGATAACCATTCCTGCCTCGTGGCGATNCTCGATCCTGTTCGGTTGATGTATGATTCGATCTCAGCAAGTGCGGATCGGATAACCATTCCTGCCTCGTGGCGATCAAGGCCAACTCAGCTTCCTGTCCAGTGAGTACTCGGGTTTCCCCCGGGGTCAAAGGCATCCCGAGTGAGCCGCAGAATCACCTCCTCCAACTCTCGCCCATCCTTCTCATCGTATACTGAAGTCCCAGCGATCGAGGATGGAAAGAGCCCTACCACTTCCCATGCATGCAATGTTGGCGTGTATTAGAGGAACGATGAGATGTATACTTCGAGCAAGAGTGGTCTCGGCGCCGAACTACTTCACTAAGTTTGCTAACGGGAAGGGATGGGGGTTAGTGGTTTTGTGTTTCAATCCCTGGTAAGTCATGAGGTGAAATTTGTGTTAGGGCGTGATATCTACTCCTTTTTTTATGGAAATTATTGTCACATTAATTACATTTAAAAATTTTAAAAAAANTGTTAGGGCGTGATATCTACTCCTTTTTTTATGGAAATTATTGTCACATTAATTACATTTAAAAATTTTAAAAAAATGACGACTTCGTGAATAACAGACCAACTTCCGACTGTGTCGTTCTGAGTTGGGTTCGATCCCCGGGTGGATCCAAATCTTATATTTTACAAGTGGGATCTGCGGCGGACTATGCTAATTTTATTCCTTTATATAGTCCTAAATTCATTTCGGCAGCTTAATCTGGTAACGGCTTAGACCATGAACATTGACTNTGTTAGGGCGTGATATCTACTCCTTTTTTTATGGAAATTATTGTCACATTAATTACATTTAAAAATTTTAAAAAAAAATGACGACTTCGTGAATAACAGACCAACTTCCGACTGTGTCGTTCTGAGTTGGGTTCGATCCCCGGGTGGATCCAAATCTTATATTTTACAAGTGGGATCTGCGGCGGACTATGCTAATTTTTATTCCTTTATATAGTCCTAAATTCATTTCGGCAGCTTAATCTGGTAACGGCTTAGACCATGAACATTGACTNTTTTTATTCCTTTATATAGTCCTAAATTCATTTCGGCAGCTTAATCTGGTAACGGCTTAGACCATGAACATTGACTGTTTGTTATGTGCGTATTTATAAAGACTACATCCTGAAACTTCTGTTTTCACTAGACTGATAAAATTCCGTGATCATTCAAGAATTTTAACGGAAAAGTACAGTTTCTATAAGGAAACGAAACTGAGCTCTGTAGTAAAAAGTATAGAACCTGTATTCTGCATTACCCATAGATGTGGGTTTCGGGAATGAACAACCGGGGATGAACAACTATACGCTTTATTCGCTTTCGTAACAAAAAAAAAATTGTTCCAGCGATAGAGGATATTCACGTCACTTAAACCTATAACTCCGAACAACAAAAAGTTACGCAAACCACCTATAACATACAGCATCGCCTCAAAGACTTAAATATTAATAAAAAATGTAAAAATTATGCGCACCACTTTGATTCAAATAATGTGTTTATACCCGGTCCTCGTGTGAGAGAGTCGTAAATAAGCGGTTGGAATAGCACTACACACTGTTCATGGCATTTAAATCAAGTTCCAGAAGAAAGTATAAAAATGTGTTTTAATTAATTTTTAATGTAATGTAAAACACCCACATAACAAACACAAAAATGTTATTGTCCTTCAATTCAAACCAAGTATACAGAATTACTAGAAGGCAATTTGACGGATATATTTATTGAATCTATTGAGAGTTTTGTCAAATTTGTGAGAACTTGGTCTTTGAAAATAAAATTTCTGGACTTCGCTTTCNTATTGAATCTATTGAGAGTTTTGTCAAATTTGTGAGAACTTGGTCTTTGAAAATAAAATTTCTGGACTTCGCTTTCGATTAATGTCCCGTAATTTCTGAAATTATTTCTAACAGTGTGCCTGACGAGAAGCTTTAAGAAGCATGACGAGCGCATAAATACATAAGTTAAGAGTCAAATTAGCTCATTGAAAATCAACAATTAATGACGTTTTGGTTGAAGCCCTTGCGTTTAGGAATATAAACATAATCGATTATTGTGTTACTTCAGCCATGACTATTGCATTTGCTTTCACTGAGTTGGTCAAAAATTGATGATACTTTGTACTGAGATGTTAGGCTTCTGACAAACGAACATAGTTAAAGTTTCTTATTTAAAACCTTTATGAGCACCTATGAGACGAAAATTTGGTTTTATAGATTGAAATATAGGCAGATCGGGTATTTTTGAGAGTTTCACTAAGAAAATAACTATTGTTCATGTGAAGGCGCATATAAATACGATTTCCTTTTAACTATGTTATAATGCAGGCAGCATCGTTCCAGTTCCGTCATTAGCAAAGTCACAATAAGGTCCTAGTTGGTCGCGACCGCTGAAACGTTGCGCTGGCGTGGCGAGAAGGCCTACGTCGAACTTTAAGATTTACTTACACAAATGTTGATGTATCAAGTTTCTTCTACTCTTTAAGTAAGAGAAGTTATGGTTTTAAAAACACTGTGGGATCAGCGATTAGTCGATACACTTCAGTTTGTTTTCGACGTCAGCGTACGGTGGTAGAGGTGTGTGTACGCTGATACAAGGTGAAGTTTTAAGTTTAATATGGAACATGCACCCGATTATCCTATCGGCATGAGAAATCTGTACTATCCAGCAACATATTAAAAAAAGTACACCTGCACAATCCTACAAGTCAGTGGTCAGAGAATCAGTACCTCCGAAGCCAGTATCCTTCAAGAAATAAACCCTAAAGACAGTATAACCCTGAAGACATTAGCCCCAATGAGAGTAACCTTAAATACAGTAGCCTTAAATTCAGAAACCTTAAAGAGAGTAACCATAAAATCAGAATCCCGGAAAAGAGTAGCCCAAAAAGTAGTCCTGAGGATAGTAACCTTGAAGTTAGTGACCTTAAAGTCAGTAAATTTTAATTAGTAATATTTAAGGCAGTAACCTTAAAGGCAGTATCCCTAAAGAGATAAGATTTAATGAAAGGAACTGGAAAACAATAGCCCTGAAGAGAGTAGCCCCAAATTCACAATCTGTAAAGTCAGTGGGTATAAGATAAGTAGCCTAAAGTAAATACCCGTAAAGACTCTTTAATTTCACTAGTTCCAAAGTCAACAACAAGTCAATAACTCTAAATCAGCGTTACTCTTGGGTCTCTACCCAAACCCAAAGACAGCAGTTCTGAAACAACGGCCGAGAGGACAGGTCTTCGTCACTGGTAAAACATGTCTCTGGTGGCATCATTATTAAAATAAATGTGCAACCTCATCGGCTTACTGTCGTAAGTAGTGTGCGTTTATAGGCATGAAAAATAAAGTTTTTTTTTTGTGCTAACTCATTCTGACAGATAATTTAAATCGTCTTTCCAGTCACATTGCTTTAAAGAGCTCAGATTATTTTAGTAAGGTAAATATTTTTTATGATTGTGTGGGCAAGCCTTAATTAGACGGCCAGACTGAAGGCGCGTACGATTGTTAGGAGACCAGTGGGCAGCAGAAGACGTAAGTCTATATGCTGTTCACCTAACTGTTGTACTGGAAACAGCAAGAATCTCCTCCGCCTCGCCGAGAAGCAGGTCACAATTGTGCGATGTTCCCGGCGATATACGGCTCTGTGACACCTCGCGCGGGCATGCTCTCGCCGTCGCGCCAGACTGAGCAAATGCTCTGCAAGAAGACACAAGCTC